>JAVCKT010030418.1:0-20118 GCA_032273925.1 Rhynchotus rufescens | reverse complement strand
GCGCTGGGCTGGGCCGGGCCGGGGGGCGCTGGGCCGGGCCGGGCCGGGCCGGGGGGCGCAGGGCTGGCCCGGGCCGGGCCGGACCGAGCCGAGCCGAGCCGAGCCAGGCCGGGGGGCGCAGGGCCGGGCCAGGCCCCGGGCAGGGCCGTGGGGACCCCCGCTACCTTCTTCAGCTCCAGGTCCACGGGCGCCGCCATGTTGCCTGGGCGCGGCGCCTGCGCGGAGGCGAGGGGCGGGCGCGCGGCGCGCATGCGCGGGGGGCTGCGAGCGGGAGCGGGGGCCGGGGCCGGGGCGCGGCGGGTCCCTCGGGACGCGCAGGGCGCTGGGGAGGGTGAAGCGGGAACACTCCCCGCACACGGTGTCTGCCGGGGCCCAGGGGGGCGATGGCAGCGCCGAGCTGCCCCTCTGCTGCTCAGGGCACGCTGCCCGCCCCGTGGGACGGTCCCCAGCGCTGGGGCGCTGCTCGAGGGGGCTCTTAACGTGCCCTTCTCCGAGCTTCCTGACTGTGGAACCCGCCGCAAGCAGCGCCCGCCCGGCCGCAGCTGCCAGCAGGCATCCCGCTTTCGAGGCCAGGTCCCGCTGCTTTCCCAAGGACGCAGCCGGGGCGCGTTGAGTGCCCAGGATCGCAGGCCGGGAAGGCCCCCGGCCCTGGGCAGAGCTCCCCGGCAGAGCTGCTAGCGCAGCCCGGCCCCTGTGCGAGAGCCCCATGGCCCGTGGGCAGGGAAGGCGCCTGGCAGCCGCGCCGCCTCCTGGGGCATCCACGAGAGCTCCTTGTTGGGCTGCGCCCAGGCCTCAGCGCCACGTGCACCCGCAGGAGCACCCGCAGGGCCCGCAGCAGCAGCACAGCCCGGGCCGGCGCGTGAGCCCTGTCCCAGGAGGAGCAGCCGGGGGCTGGCACGCTGCCGGCTGGAGCTAAAGCCTCTGCTAAGCTGGCTCTTGACATGCAGTGCCAAGTTAGCCGCTGGGTTAAACGATGAGCTGCTGCATGGCGGTTGTGTGAAGCCGTCCCCAAGGCCACGGGACACGCGCGGCGGTGACAGCGCAGCGGCTGCTGCCCGGCCTGCAGGAGCTCCCGCTTTGCAGCAGGCACGGCGGGCAATGCGGCCGCCTCTCTCCTCACACTCAGAACGGGAAGGGCCACGGGCAGAGCCGGAGAGGATCCCAGAGGCAGGGGAGCACTAGGCACCGATCAGAAAGCAGGAACGGTAGCTGAAACCAGAGCCAGACTGCCGCTTTATTAATAATAGCTGGCAGTCGGCGCAGCCCTCGTCCCGACAGGCGCCGAGGCGGTGGCAGGGGAAGGCGCTGGGTCACTTGGCCGCAGAAATGTCGCTGCTTCAGCAGTGAAAGTAGGAGGCACGAAGGGCACAGGGCAGCCCGGGGCAGAGTGCCCCGCGCTCCCCAATCCAATTAAAAGCTGAGGGGGAGGTTGAGGAGCAATGTGCACTGGCCCGGGGAGCTGCGCAGTCACCTGCTGCTGCGGTGCAGGACGGCAGCCCGGTGCCTCCTGCGGGGAAAGCTGCCTGGAGGCCCCAGGCCAGCGCTGCCTGACTCAGCCCCACAGGCACCCTGTGGGGCTCATGACTCACCATCACTCCCTGCAGCCCCAGAGTTTTCCTTGGAGTTTGCCCAGTGGGGCTGCGAGAAAGGGTGAGATCATGGTGAGGCAATGAGAAGCCTTCGGGGGGAGTGCAGCAAAATTAAAATACCCCGTGCACTGTTCTGTATGGGCAGACAAGAGGGAACCTCTTCGTTTCAAAGCAGAGTGCAAGATCCAGCCTTTAGGGTCAAGCGGCCCTTACTGCAGCCTTCTGCAGGATCTCATCCCAAACACTGAGGAGCTGCATGGGCTCAGAACAGGTTCGGCCCCAACCTGTGGATGTGGTGGAGATGCTTCTCTCTGACCTTCTGCCTAAGACTTCCAACTACCAAGGCAGTGACTGTTGGAATCCAGTTCCTCCCACTGCTCTGCCCTGCAGATCCCAGCATCTCCAACACTTCCTGTGGAGAAAAGGAAAACTCTGCGCTGAATAGCAGGAAAAGTTGTAGCCACCGATTCTATCCGAGGGTGACCTGGCCTCCTGGGGGGAGCGTGGACGTCCCACAGCCTGAGTCACTAGCAATTTATAGCACAAGGAGGGGAGCCAAGGGCAGTGGTGGCCCTGCTGCACTGCCGCTGCCCGCACGCTCCTCCACACGTACCACGGGGGATTTGCAGGCGGGGGGCCCTTGGGTGTCACTGCGAGGGCCCTCTGCCTTCCCCGGCATCTCGGAGCCCTACAGAGGGGTCACAGCCACCTGAGCGCGTGGGTTGGGGCACCCTCACCCGCTGCATGCGCCTGCCGCCACGCAGCCTCCTCGGGCAAGCTGGAGTGAGCTGCCAGCAGCCACTGCCATGACGATATGTCAGGAGAGACACCGTGGCAGGAAGTCTGACCAGGCCAAGTCTGGAAAAATCCCCAGGCGGACCCAGGCAAAAGAGCAATCTGTGCTGGAGCTAGGCACAGCCTATGCACAGCCGCCCTTGCGTTAGGTAAGAGCAGCATCTCGCCAGACGGGGCACGTGAGGCTAGGAAGCCTCAGCAGGTGCCAGCAGCCCTGTGGCTTTGGGAAGGGTGGATCTGGCGAGTCCTGCAACGAGCCGCTGCGCCTGGGCCCTGCGGCAGCCGCACTGGGCAGCGGGCAGTGCCACCGGGGCTGGCGCGGGGGGGACAGACCTTGTGCTGTGCCCACCCGAGCGGGCCCAGGGCACTCGTGGCTCCTTTCTGCTGTGCAGACCTGTGGCAGCCACGGGGCAGCGTGGCTCATCACGCTGGCTGGCAAAGCCCAGCTCTGCTCAGGGTGAGGCCTGGCTGGGCGAGGAGCAGATCAAGGCCAAAAACGTCAGGAACAGGATTGCTTGCAGGGTTGCTGCCGTCCATTTTCAGAGCGAGGCAGTGGGGATGGATCAGTGAATTTTGGAGGTGTCCTTTGGTGGCCTCACCTCATGCCCTGTGGGTGGCACGTGCCAACCCGTCCCTGCAGGGCCACAGCATCTTCCCTCACCGTGGCCACGATGTCCCCCGGCACACAAACCCCGTTGTGCCTCGATGGCCGAAAGTATGAATGAGAGCCACGCTTTTTGTTTTTCATTTAATCATTTTTGATTAAAAATTTAAATTAAATTAGATCTCAGGTTGGTGTTTTGACAGTGTCTCCACTCTAAGTCTGGGAAAGGCCATGCCCTTTGTGAAGGAGAAGAGGCCACAGCAGGGAACTGGTGCGGGAGTCAGCAGCCGAGGCGAACGGGCCGGACAAGGTGAGAGCTGGAAATGACACCCAACGGTGATGGTGACACCTAAGGGGACCCTTTGTTCCTCTTTGTGCTGCTGGCCGCACAGCGGAGAGGCAGGAGGCCGGGCTGATGGACACTACAGCCCTCACAGGGGCCCCGCGCACAGGCCCAGCGCCCTCAGTGACTGCGGCCGAGCTCCAAATCCGTGGCCGGGTGTCCCAAGTTCACACAGTTTCACAAGGGGCCTCCAGGCCACTCGACTGCTGCCCCTCGGGTGCAATCGCAGCACTTTCCACAGCAGTGTCCTTCACCAACACCGGGGCCTTCCGCAGGCGTTGGGCTTCACTGGGGACGGGAGACCAGCCTGGCCCATCCCTGCCCAGGGAGGTTCAAACATAGATTGCTGGATGCTGCTTTTGTCCGGTGTGTGGTTCCTGCAGGCCCCTTTGGCGGCTTATCGACCTTCCTTGCGCTGCGGGAGGGAGGAGGTGGCCTCCTTTCCCAGCCCATACAAGCAGGAGGAGCCGTCTCAGGGATCCAGCAGCTCCTCACTGGGCTTTGCAAAGCTCCCGCGCTCGCTCCCAAGCCCCCCAGCTAGACCAAAAAGGCCGCATAAAAACACCAGCTTTCTGCAGAGCAAAATTGCCCATCTAAGGTGCTTCCAGCGCCTGGAGGGGCAGAGCCCTAGGGCAAGCAGAGCTGGCTCCAAGGAAAGGCAGGAAGGACCTTGGAGGGCCCACGTGGAGACCCCAGTTCTGCAGAGCGCCCAGCCCCAGGCCGCAGCAGCAGTGCAGGGTGCTGGCCTGCTGTGCAGCAATCGCTGTTTGCTTAACAAATATTGAAGAAGTCCAAAGTCCGGAGTCTCCGGCTCAAGCAGCCATCCCGCAGCACTGTGGGAAGCTGCACGTGGGGCTTCAGCAGAGCCAGAAAGTTGCTTTCCTAGCTCTGGGATTTGGGCCACCACAGCAGCCCGGGGCTTTTGCTCTGCAGGTGAAAAGGTGCCGATTCACCCTCAGTCCCCCAGGCTTCCTTTCCGCTGCGCCACGTGCTCCAGGCCGGCTATCTTGGGAAGCGCCGGGGAGCCAAGCAATTGCTTCATTCCCCTTCCCACGCCCCAGGTTTTGCTACATTAGAACTTGCCGGCTGTTCAAGAGGAATGAGCTAATACGATCACTTCCTAAGCACCCCCTCCCACAGGCAACCGAGGACTGTAAAGCTTATTTCATGCCTTGCCAGAGCTAAATTTTAGCCAAATTAGTCCAAAAATCTCTGCAGACTACTCACTTCCCCTGCTCCAGGGCAAGTTGTAGGAACGTGAGTGGAAGGCGCCAGCACAGCTTGACATCTACTAGAGTGAAACAGGCTGGAGGAATGCAGATGTCCTGCAGAGAGGCAGCCAGTTTTCCCTGCTTTGAGGCTCTCTGCTAGAGCCATCAGCTCACACCAGTCTTGGCTCCCCCCGGGAAGCTCATGGAGCAGGAAACACGAGCAGCTTGGGGGTTATTTATATTGCCTGCGGGGCCTCAGTCCTGAGCCAGTCTGGAGCAGCACTTGCAGGAAAGACTCTGGTCGGTGCAGCAGCCTCCACAACCACCGTTGAACAGAAGGTTCAATATTTTTGAGGTATCCCACTAAGGAAGGCCTGTTGTTACCATTTGCGGAGATGCAACTCCCTTCCACCCCCATTAAATTAAATGAACAGCCTGAATGTTTGTAACAAAGTGTTATTTATTAGAATAGTACATTGCACTTAAAAAATAAGGGAGGTCTGACCTTGTCTTGCCCTACATGAAGGTTGCAGGGCCAGACCTCTAATAAATATAAATACTATGTACAGTTTATCTAAAATAAATATATAATTTAAAATGAAAAATATTTTGTTAAATAGCTGTTACTCCCCGCCCCCTGCACCTAAGGAAGCCCCCGGCCTGGTCTCTTCAGCCTTTCACAGTTAGTTGCTCGCTGGGCGCTGCGGCGGGCAGCCCCTCCACCGACGGCCGCAGGGCTGCCCAGGCAGGACTGTCGCTTCCCGCTGAGCCGCGGCCTCAGCCGCCGCGGCGGGCGCCCCGCGGGCTGCGTGGGGACAGCGCTGGCACCGTGGCCTCCGGGAGGTAGAACTGCTTCTGTGCCCACTCCTGAAACAAGAGCATGGAAGGCAAGTTGGCTCTGCAGCCGAGCGGCTCCTGCAGTCTCGTCCAGCTGGGCGGGCTGCGCTCTGGGTGCTGCCCAAGCCCCAGCAGTAGCCCAAAGGTGCTCGGCACCTCACAGGGGGAGGCCCGGATGCCTCCCGGGCAGGAGGCCAGAGCAGAGCTGTGGTTGACCAGCACACAGCTCCTTTTCCCCTGGCTTCCTTCCAGGGATCACGGCCGTTTCCTCCCCATCGGTTTCCTTCCCCATCAATGTATCTTCCTCCTCTCCCCAGGCTGGGGACAGCAACACCAATCTTGCTCTGAAGCCCCTTCCCCAAAACGCAGCTCACCACACATCACACCAGCAGTTAGAAACACCACCCTAACACTGCCTGCCGGGTAGAGGGCCGCACGGCGTGCTTGCTGACAGGGTTTGGTCCAGCAAAGAGGAAATCTGCAGGCTTTGCAGTGCCAGGCGCTGCTGCGTGGCCGGCTCCAGGGTGGAGCGTGCCGGCCCTTGCCCCGCTGCAAGGCGGGAGGTGGGAGCGTGTCAAACACAGGCTGCAAGCGGGAGCAAAACGGCAGCGCTTTCTGCCCATGCCATGCCATGCTGGAGGGATGTCAGACGCTCCAAGAGGGAGGGAAAGAAAGGAAAGTGGGGGTGAAAGGCTGGAGCTGAGCAGGGCCCTCGGGGCTCAGCCTCAGGGGCTCTGGGGCCGCATCCTGCTAACTGATTCCCCAGCCTCTGAGTGCTGCCTGGATCCAGTGCAGGGTTCTTCAGCCAAGACGTGGTGCTCTCCCCATGCTGGAGAAGTCATAACAAGCAAGCAGAGCATCCAAATACCCAGCAGTGCCCAAGCCTTGTGGGTAAGCCATAGTCTTACCTTGCTGGCACCTGGCATCCTCAGTGGTTCACAGTGATGCCCAGCTTAATTTTCTCTTCGTTTTCTACATCGTAGACACCCCTTTTGTGGCACCTGTAAGGCCAAGCCAAGAGTTGTTCAGAGCATGGAGTGGCCTCTGCCACCACCCTCCGCCCTGAGACCCTCCTGGAAGTGGCTCTGGCAGAACAGCCCCCATCCTGCTCACCTCAGCATCAGCAGAGCTGCAATGATGACAAGACACAGTGAGGACAGGACCACAGCAACCACAGCCAGTGCCGTGGTGTGGTCATACGTGCTGGGGGGGTGCTCCACAGGGAGCAAGAGTCCATGACATCTCTCACCGTGATATCCTGGCTGGCATCTGGGCAAGAAAGAAGAGCGTTAGAAAAGGGTGGTAACAACGGGGCATCAGGTCTCTCCTGCTGTGAGGCAGCAGAGCTGCCTCTTGGCTCAGTCATGAGCCAGAGTCTTGCCCCCACCCTGGGCCAGAAGGTCTGGTTTTCCCCCTTGGTTTACTGGTAAGTTTCTTGCCCCACATCCCTGTCCCAAGCACCACCTGAAGATGCCTAGAAAAGGCATGTCCTTCCCCATAGAGCAAGGCATCGGTGTCAAGACTCTTCCCAATTGCCTACGAAGTGAAGCCAGGCTAGTTGGGCCATCTCTGGGTGGCAACCAGCTCCATCACACACAGAGGTCGGACACAACAGGGGCTACAGGAGGGAACCGCTGAGATCCCAGCGGGCAAGACACAGCTGCCCAAGACAAGCAAGAGGGGGGCATGCGGGCACCCGCAGCACTGCAAGCCACCTGCCGTGGTCTGCAACGGGAGGTCCCATGCAAAGAAGCAGGGAACAGTCTCACGACTTCCCTCTGAGCAGGTTTCCCCAATGCTTGGGGCCAGGCAGAGCTAACAGAGAAGTATAAGGTCCCTGCAGGCTCAGGAGGTTACTCATATAACAGAAATAAAGTTCCCCCTCAGAACCGCGAGGCAGCCACCCAAACCCTCCTTATGAGTCAACACTGATGTGACCAGCTGAATAAACTCAGCACCATGGACCCTCAGCAGAACTGGGCAGAGACACGATCTTATCTGCCGTGCATGGCCTCAGTCCAGACCTCCTGCTTGGCTCACTGTGCTCAGGGAGAGCTCCATTAATACCATGCCACACACCAGCATCCCCTTCCACCCCAGGCAGCCACCTGGGACAGAGATAGAGCGGCCTCCCAGCAAAGCTCATGGGCCTGGGCACCGTCCCCAGCTCAGCCAGCCCCTGGGGCAGCCGCAGGAAGCAAGGACCACGTGCAGCACAGGTGACACAGCCAGAGCCGGCCAGATGCAGCCCAAGTGCTCCCAGCCACTCCAGCAGCAGACACAAACCAAGTGGCACCAGGTTTCACAAGACATCATTACAGGAGGAGACCAAGGCCTTGCAGAGCCCCGGGAGAAGCTGAGATAGCTTGAGCTGCTTCTGAATAGGAAAGCTGCAAAGCTCGGCTCCAGAACTGCTGCCCAGGGGATGCCAAGGGGATAAGCCACTAGTCCTAAAAATACAAGCAACAACTCCAAGGGGATAGCCCCCAGAGGGGCCGTTAGGCTTGAGAGCCCCAGCTGGCTCCAGGCATGGGATCCAGATCAAGATCCTTGGGCCAGCACCCCTCCTGCTTGCCCTTGCTCTGCTCTAGGGCTTTTTTTGGCCTCAAGAAAATGGTGACTGCTCCCAGAAGGAGCTTGGAAGGGGGTGCCCAGCTGTCCTGGCCTAATGCAGGCAGGAACCAGGGAAGGACTGTGCTCTGCAGCACACTGGGTCACCAGTGAAAGCCAATCCAGCAGAGATCTCTTGCTGTCAGTCCTGATTCCCGCTGCTCGAGCACCCAGCAGCAGCGTCATGACAGCTTCCAGGCACGGTGAAATTAAGCGGTTCAAGGAGCTGCACAGCCCCTGATCCCTGTGGATTCCAGGGCACAAGAGCTTCTGGACACTATAAGCTGGGGACTTATTATCTTCCCCAGGCTCCTGGCACAGTGCTGGGTGGCTCAAGGGATTGCCAGCAAGGAACAAAGCCTCTTATATCCACCAGCTCAAACCCTGCCCACGTCAGCAGGGATCAAACTTGCACCCACGGGTATTACTCTGGGCAGAAGCAGCTGGATCCGGGTGCCCAGGCAGTGAGCAAACCTGCTTTCTCTTCCACTTGCCTCGTCCAGCCCCTGCTCTCTGCCTGCAGCCCAAAAGTAGTCTCACCCCTCAGCAGTGCCACTGCGCAAGAGCCACGTGCCACACATGGGACAAGAGGCCAGGACCCTTGCCCTTGCATGAGAGCTTTCACAGGTGCAACGCCTGCTTCCGACCTCCACCCCCAGCTCACTAGCAAGTCATGGGGCCGAGCAGCTCCCCAGCTCTTGGCAGGGGCTCACAGAAATAAGGCACGGGGCAAAGGACATTAAATCCTCTCCTGGCTCAGTAACCCCTCCAAGGAAGATCTGAAGGCAGCCTCAGATGCAACACTTACAGCTCATTTCAGAAGGACAGATACTTGACTCCCTCTGTGGCCCCAGACAGGCAGGATCAGGGGAAGCCAATTTTTGGACCCCCAACAGGCAGCTGAGCCCTGGCATGGAAGCTCACATTCCCAGCAATTCCACCGTGGCAGGAGCTCCCTGCATCACGAGCCTCACTGACATCCCATGCTCCCTCTTCCCCCGAGTGCTCCGAGTCCCAGGCCATGAGGGACTTCAGTGGGACTTGCCCAAAAGACAGCAATCAGGCCAGAGCAGAGGCCAAAGTTTCCTGCTGTTCTCCAAGCAGCGCAGCTCAAGGAGCAAGCAGAACACCAAGGCCAGAGCCGCTGCCATGCGGATGGGGAACGTACACTAAAAATATCCCCATGCTCTTCCTCTGCGCAGCCTAGAGAATTCAAAGAACAATGACTAAGGTTTCCCCGGGACGGGCACGCCGACGTCACTCACATGCAGGATGGAGCACCCAGCTCTTTGATGTATTTGCATTCCCCGTGAATGCAGAAATCCTTGTACTTTCGCAGACACGGGTCTCTCTTCTTCCCCAGGCCTTTTCCTTTTCTTCTTTTATTCCCATTCCCTTTTTTCTTGGGAGTAACCAGGCTTTGAGGCTTGGCCAAGAAAGCAACTGCAAAACAATTCAAAAGGAGAAAACACCGATCACTTCTCATTTGAAAGCAAAAGAGCAGCCAGCTCTCAACCCTGCAGCCAGCTCTGCCCTGGCGTTCATGCAGCCTTTTGTTCAACAGGCTGCCCCCAAGCACAGGGCTTTTTATTTTTTTCCCCCTTAGATTTTCACAAATATCATGGCCTTTCTGATTCATCAGAACAATTCTAAAGGAAATAAGGGAACAAGTAACCAAGAAATCAGGGGGAAAAAACAGGGCTTTATGCATCTCAAATGTTGCTATTATATACACCACTTTCCACTGGACACAGAAGACTGCTAATTGCGTCTTTATCTGGCTTTTATTAAGAGCCTATTCATGGCTCCAGTGAGCTCTCCTTCCTGTGGTTACAATGATGGCTTGCAGACAAGAGAAGAGCAGGATTACAAGAGCAAGCCCAGGTCAATTTTGGGTTTTACAGAGCCAAGCAGATGACAGAAGAAGTGTTTCCATGAATGACAAAGGTATTTTTTGATGGCAGTGCAGGACTCTGCGGTTTTTGGTGCAAGGCCAGCTCTCTGCAAGTTGGTTACACAGGCTGGTGCGAGCTAGAGCACACAAAGTGAAACCAGCAATATTGTCAGAACAGTTTAAGATGGCAGATGCCAAACTATCAACCTCAGCTTGATCTTGCAAAGCGCCAGGAAGGGGACCCGCTGCCTGAGGGAACACTTCACAGCCCCCCACAAACCGTGACATTAAGAGCTCTAGAACAGGCTGGCGAAACGCAATATAAAATTGTGTGATGGGACCACACAGGGACCACAGGGGACCACAGGGGAAAGGACAGCTGAGTCTAACCTGGCAAGTCTTGACGTGCCTAATGCTTTCTCAACAACTTCCTCACACAACTCAGCCCTCAGCGTGCGGCACCTTCCTTCCCATGCAAGTGCCTCCCGTGCCCCAATGCACCATTTAGCCTGCATGCCAAGGAAGTTATTTCACAACCTGAACATCCTTCAAGCTAGGTCTGGAGACAACTCATACTCCAGGAAACTCTTTCGCTTGGAGAAATCCCCAAATGTGGGTGAGACACAGGGCCCCAGAACTTGTCCCAGGCTGGCAGCAGTGGCCGTTCCCTCCCCTGCGGGTTATCTGCTTGCCGCAGAGGGCTCCCTGTGGACTATGTGCCAATTCCCAATCACAAGGGAAATTCCCAATCCCAATCACAAGGGAAAAGATCTGCCATCCTCAGGGCTGGAGCACAGAGAGAAAGGTGTCTCTGGTTCAAAAGCCATGTTTCTCTGCTGTAAGTTAGCTCAAAGCATTGCAAAAGTGCTCTGAGATGCTGCCACAAGCTGCCTGCGCACTGCTACCGTGCATCCCAAAAAAAGAGAGCCCCAGCCAGTCCTCTTGCAGTCATCTGTCCTTGGGTTAGGCACAGCCTGTACCTGTGGGATCCCTTGCTGTAGGATGGGAAACCCTAGTTGGAGGGATGCTTGGAGAACCAGAGGGCCAACAGGAGCATCTCTTTGCTCTCCTACTGCAGCTTCTATCAAGGAAATAAGCATTTCCCAGGGGCAGAATCACTTTAGACTTGAGTGACCAGCCTGGTTTCGTAAATTAGCATCACAGTGTGACAGATTGGCATAGCCAGAGAGCAAAACTAAAGTGACAAAAGTGAGAAAACCATTACACAGAGTAGAGCTCCCTCCTCCTAGCGTCAAGCTACCAAGGCTACTAAGCTCAACATGTTGCATGTGCAACACTGGCCTGGGCTCTGTCACTCCTCGCAGCCCACAATGGGTCCCCCATCTCACCCGATGGGTACAACCTACAGGGGAGTCACCAGGACATCCTCCAGCCCTGACCCAGGGCATAAGAGCCAAGCATGAGTGCACAGAGACAAACAGAGAGACAGTGTCCCCAACGCCCCCACAGAGGGGACCGCTGGGTGACTAACCCCAGCTAGGTATGAGGAGCAGCCGCACGTGGGCAGGGGTGAGTCACAGCCATCCCCTCCCCTGCAGCCACCACTGCCACTATCTGAAAGGCAGCAGAGCCAGCGCAGTGCAGATGGGCACCCAGCCCAGGGCTCAACACCTGCAGGCTGAGGGTGCCACGTACACCTGAAGGGCTCTTCCTTTCTGGGGCAGACCTCTCACTCATGGGACATGACTGTGGGACTGCAAGATAAGGGCTCTGTCCTCCTTGCTTGAAGGTTCTTGGGACTGCCACTCTGGGAGTACCAGGGAAATCCCCTCACACAAAATAAGGGACAACCAGAACCCAACTGCCCTGAGCTACAGCCACAAGTCCTGGACAGGAGGGTGGCTCTTGCCTGCTGCCCAGGGCTCCTATCTCGCCCTGCACCCAGGGCTGCCACTCCTTTGGGTGCCATGGCATGGGGCAAGGCAAGGGGCACAAGCAGCGAGCTCTCAAGCAGCTGCTCTCAAGCACCCCTGTTCTCAACCCAGCCACACACGTACCTGCTGTCTCCCCAGCAGTGACAGCGGCCTCAGCCCCTAGGTGGCTAGGGCTGCCACCCAGGGGGCACCCACCCTGCAGCCAAAGCCAACCCCTGCCCCATCTGCACATGTTCCCTGCTGAAATGGATCCACACTTGCCACCTACTGGCTCCGGGTCTGCACCACGGCTCACTTGCCACCCGGATTCAGCCCGGGCTTGGCTCTCTCCCACAGTCTCCATTCCCGAACCGGCCCCGGGACCCAAACGCAGTCTCACAAGCCAAGCTCTTCCCGGCCACACCGGCACCTCAAGCGGGAGCCAGTCCCCTCTGTCCTCGCCCGCACCCGCCCCGCTCCGCGGTCCTCTCGGGACCCCGACCCGAGGGCTCCCCGTGCCCAGCCGCGCCGGGCCGCGCTCCGCCCGCCCCGCCGGTACCTCTGGGCAGCTCGCTGAAGTCGTCGCCGGAGGCCACTCCGCCGCCCTCCTTCTCGGGACTGCCGCGGAGCAGCGGCACCGTGACGGCGGCCGGCTCCCCGCCGCCGCCGTCCTTGTGGAGCACCTCGTTGTGCAGCACGTCGCGGCCGAGCCCGCCCGCGCACACTGCGGAGCGAGGGAGGAAGGAGGCAGCACGGTGAGCACGGCGAGCACGGCCGCCCCGCACCGCTCCGCCCCGCACCGCTCCGCGCTCCGCCGCCCGGCCCTCACCTGCCGCCAGGAGCGCGTTGACCATCACCAGCGCCCAGCCGTCCATGGCCGCCGCCGCACGAGCCCGAGACGCCGCGAAACCCTCGGCCAGCGCCGGCCCCGCCGCGCCCGGCCCCGCTCCAGCCGCAAGTCCCGGCGCGCCGGGCGCCGCCGCGGGTAGAAGGCAGCGGGCGGCGGGGCGGGCCCGGGCGGGGCCGCGCGGCTCCCCGCCCCTCTGCTGGGGCCCCGTCCCTGCCCCGTCCCTGCCCCGTCCCTGCCCCCGTCCCTGCCCCTGTCCCCGTGCGCCGCCGGGGCGCGCAGCGGAGCCGGCTGCTCGCCGGAGTCCCCAAGGTGCCGTCTCCTCCGTGGGAGGGGGGCACGAGCAGGGGCACCCCTGGGCCCCGTTGGCAGCCTCAGTCCTGCTGCGAAGCCTCCGCACCAATGGGCAGGCTCTGAGGCATCCTGCCACCCGCCAGGGCGCGTCCCCCCAACCCTGTACAGGGTCAGGATGGGCCTCTCAGCCACCTCCTTGCATGGAGGTTGGATGGAACTGGAGAGGCCGCCCAGGCCCAGGCTCTCCATGCCATTCCCAGGTGGGATTTCTGCCCTGTTGCAGGAAAGGGGGTAAGTTTTATGGCAGCTGGATCCTGCAGCATCCACAGAAAGGCTGTGGGAGGCCCCCGTGGCTGCAATCCTCCCAGCTCAGGCATGGACACAGCTGAGAGGTCCTGGTTCTGGTCACTGATAATGCCACCTCTTCTGTTAGCCCTGTGTGCCCTGTCAGTGCCACCATGGGAACAGCCTGTCTGTGGAGAGGCAGAGGAGACTCTGTAGTTCAACAGGCAGAGCTGGAATCAGTGAGAGGGGCTATGTCAAAACTATAAAGAACAAGTGGTTCAGAAAAAGTAGACTGGAAACCTTCTGCTCTTGCCTCATGCAAGGCAGCCCCATGTAATCACTGAATATTCAGTATGAGCCATCACGCTGCGGAACTCACTGCCACCGGATGACGTTGAGATCAAAAAGGCTCAGAAACAGCCAAGAAGATATCAGGAGAAGCAAGACTCTCCAATAAGTCCACCCTGGAAGAAGAGCATCACCGGAGATAGGAATTCATGGTCAGGGCTGTAAGCTACTTCTGCCACTAGCAATGGGGAGAGGAGAGAAATTGACCTACATGTACGTTACCTCCATGCTACTGAAAATTCGAGGTGAGAAGACCTGTTTCAAGAAGATGGTGAAGATCTTCCTTGTTAGAAGACAGGCCCTGAGCCACCTTTGTGTCTAGATGGAGAACCCATTAAACAAGTTGATTCACAGCTTCATCTCGCAATCCTGCATGGACCTGTCTTAATCAGGCGATTTCCCTGGCTCCCAGCATCACAATGTTCTTTCTTTCAGTTCCGGTCTGCGGCATTTGTGTTTGAGGGCTGACTGCGTTTTGATCCATCTCTTTTATCACGCTGGGAATCACTTTGACTCCTGTTGTGTTTGGCCTTTGGCCTCATTTTCATTCCCAGTGACAGACTAGAAAAGAGTGATGACGCCAAACACTGGGCAAGCAGAGTGGCTTTGCATTGTTCCAGTCACTTTTGGGGTGGCCACATCCCCCTGATTGTTCCTCATGGTAGCTCCAATTCCCAAGCCCCCAGCTCTGGTGCCAGTTTCGGTTCAGCAAGGCACAGTAGTAGCATGATTAAATATTCCTGTGATTGTTGTTGTTGTCTCCAAGGAATACTGCCGGATTTGGCAACCCCCGCACACACACCCTCCTTCTTGCTCAGACTTGACTTTTGCAATTGTTTGCTGGATGTTGTTCCTTCCGGCTCCTCCAGTCATCATCAGCCTTAAAGTATTTGACGGCCAGAACTGCTAGTGCAGATGAGATGAGTTCATCAAAACACAGCAATTCCTGCTGCTCTCATCAGCAAAGGTGCTGGCTGCCTCGAAGACTCCCATGTTACTTGTTTCCCAGTTATGTAAGCACTTCAGCAAGGGGTTACGTCCCTTGTAGTTCCCTGCCACGTGCCACTAAAATCCCCATGGGGAGGCTTACCCAGCAAATGCGTGGGACATGGGAGGTATGTTTGCGCACTTCCTTGGTGCAATGAAAAGTCCCTGAGAAAGTTAGGACAGGAAAGCAGCAGGTCACATCATCTGTAAAGGTAAAGGAGTCTTTTTTTTATCTTTTACTGCTGCACTCCTGAACCCACACAAAGTGTTTGTGTCTCCGGCTCCAAGGGCTGGCAACTAGTTTTGAGAGACCTAAAAGACCTCATAACATTGGTAGCAGAGTCTCCAAGCTGGGCTGTGCAGCTCCTGGGGGTGACATGGTGAGATGTGTCAGGTCGCATGTATCTGAGTCCAATATATTTTCCTGGTGAACCAGCACTGGGTTTAAGTCCCCATATTTCCTGGCTGATGCCTAAGCACAGAGATAGCCTTGCTGGGACCAACAGTTGTACCTGCTGGTAACAAAGGAGCGAGGTGGCTTTTCCCTCTGGTTTTCTGCTCAGAGGCAGACCCTGAAATCCTTCACCTGTGCCCGCGAGACAGAGCAGGGCCAGTGTTTGTTAGTCTCCTTCTCTTAAGCAGCCAACCTTTTGCAGCAGTCATTCCTGTGTGCCTCCTCTCAGCCTCTGCCATCTGCCTCTCAAAGTCCTCCTCCTGTGACCACCAGCAGCTCTCATGGCCTGGAGACCTTCCACTGGCTCCTGTTAATGTGGATGTTACAAGCTCCCCCGCTCTAAAGCTCAGGAGGTGTTTACTCCCACGCAGCTGCCTCATCCTACCTGCCTTGCTGCCCCATGGTCCTCACATCTGGGGAGCAGAGAAGGCAGCTGTGGGCCCTGCAGGGCTCACCCCTCTCCCAGCCACAGTACCATTGTTGCTGAGGCAATTGTGTGGGAGAAGCAACTCTCTAAACACGAGTGCAGAACCCCTGCTCCCCTCTCCCTCCTAAAAAGTCCTAAGCACATTAAGAATCTTTCCAGCATCCAGATTCTGCTAGTGAGACCACAGGAAGACCAGCAAGAAAGTCACTGTGCCCCGAAGTCTTGACCCTCTTCTCATCCAGTCAAGCAGCTCATATTGCTGCTTTGCCCTGCTTCCATCCATAGCCCAGCAGGGCTGCAGCACGGCTCCTGTGTGCATATGGTAACGGTGATGTCAATAAAAGTGTTGTTACGCCTTGGAAATGGCTGCACGACTCTTGTCCAAGCCTAGGCAAACACTGCCAGCCTGTTACTCTGCCAGGGTTAGAGTGGTTCCAGGTGCTATTCATGGGCCTGGGCCTGGGCCAGTTCCAGTGGCTTTATAAATTTATTTATTTATTTATTTATTTATTTATTTATTTATTTTTCCTGTTCTCTAAACTGCCCTTCTCTCTGGCTACTGTGTGAAAAGACATTTTGCAAACAGCGGAGAAAAAATACCTGGAAAAAAATACGGCCTTTGAGGAAGAACCAAGACAAAGGGCTCAAAGCCCTGTCCAATATATCAAGAAAACACCCTGGGAAATGATCAAGGTATTTGCAGATGCCTTTCATAGCCTCTCCTTGCAGTGGTGCATTGAAAATCAAGCAGAAAACCAACCCCAGTGCAAGCACAATCCTCTCTGGGTTCCTGCACACCTTGGCCTTGCAGAGCCGTCTTCCCCAAAGCACCTTCCCCCAGCCAGGGCCCTGGCTTGCTCACAGCACAAGAACAAGGTGTTCCAGGAAAGCGGCAGCTGCTCCAGGCCCTGGCTTCTCCAGCTGCTCCTCTAGGAACACCTGGAGCAGGGCAGGGAGGCCGGGACCTGCCCTGCGGCCCGTGCCAAGGTGCGCGCCCCACTGCTGACGTCAGCCGGGAGCTTTCCCTGCCGCCTGCGCAGGTGGCCGCTGTGGGGCTGAGGGAAAGTCGCCGCGCGCCTTGCGTGCCGTGGCCGCCGCCTTAGCAAATGCTCTTATCGCAGTGCGAGCGCACGGAGCCCCGCTGGCGGGGATTCCCCCCAAAAAAGGAGACCCATGGAGTACCATGGCAGGGGTGGATGCAAGGGGATGGAGCCACGCTCTCCCGGCACTCCCAGCACTTTTCCCCTGATTGGCGCCTCAGGGAGACGGGGAAGTGGGAGGAAAGGAGTCAGTGCTAAAGCAGGAGAGCAAAGCAGGGGGTTGTGACAGAGGGGAGAGGTGAGGCTATGTCAGGGCAGAGGAGATGTGTGGCAGCTTCCTAGCAAGGTCAGGAGCCGTTCTTTCCGAGTGGGATGGCCCTGAGGCGCAGGGCTGGCCTGCAGGGCCGCAGCGAATCCCCAGCCCATTGCAGTGCCCCATTGCGACTGGGGGCGGGGGGCATGCGGGGGTGCAGGTGCAGCAGGGCCCACAGGCAGCCTTGGCACAGGGGCCTGGGGCTGCAGCAGCCCAGATGCCCCGTCCGGCTGGCGAGGGTTGTGCCCCGTGCTGCTGCCCCGGCCGCACCTGCTCCTTTCGGGAGACCAACGTGCTCTCGCTCGGGGTAGGCTCCCTCCTGTGACCAAGCAGGGAAAGCACAGCCCAGCGAAAGCAGCCGCAAGCTGCCTGCACCGGCTCCTTCACACCTTCCTCCTGCAGCTTGGCCTAGGCTGCCTCGCAGGCGGGACCCTCCTGGGCTGCAGCCTTGGTGACCCCCGGCCGCGACCCACGAAGGCCTCCCTCCTCACCCGGCATTCCCAGCTGTGCCCAGAGCAGCAGGGAGGATGGAAACCTCCAGCGAAACAGCAGGAAAGCCCTCCTTGCCGTGTGAACCGGCTCACAATGAATGGGGGAGACCACCCCTGGGCCTTTTAGGGTGGACAGGGCAGAAAAGAGGCTGGATGGAACATGTGAGCGATGCTGCCTCCCCTGCGCCATCCTGTTCAGCTGCCAGCTCTGCTGCCAGCACGTCCCTGGCTTCGGCTCTGCAGGCCGGGGCTTGTGGCCACCCATGATCCCCCCTAAAACGTGACTTGTCCCATGGTGGAGCCTGGCCGTATGCCAGGCTGCTCTCTGCACCAGCTCCTGTGCGGTCCAACTGGTTCTAGTACAAACAGGCAGTTGTTTGTCAGGGTGTTTGGGCTGCGTGTCGTGGTATTTGCACTGTATACAACGGGACTGTTTGTTTGCAAAGAGAGAAGGTAACAAAATCTCGAGGCGGCATGGTCTGTGCAAGCAGGGCTGCGTGTTGCGGCAACACCGTGGGCTTGTCTGCATCCAGCTTCAGCCCTGGAGCCGCACGGATCCAGGCACACGGAGCCGCATGCTCCGCAGGCGGCCTTCTCCCCTAGCACTGCCGGTGCGGGACGTGAGGGAACAAGCACCATCCTAGCGCAGTGATGCTTCCATGCCAGAAGCACAGGGGAGACAGGGCCTGGATTTAGCTATCACCTCCCAACGGCTTCTTCCTTTCCCTGCTAGACCTGGGTCCTTGTTGCTGGCAGTTTGGCGTCTGTTTTCCCTCTTTGGAGGCCCTTGGCCCTCCAGTGCAGTGGGCAGCTCTGCCGGACAGCCTGTCTGAGGAGGACCAGCTGCCAGCACGTGCTGGCTGTGGAGGCTGGTCGGAGGGAGCCCATCCACGCCTGTCCTCAGCAGTTCCACGTGGGCTGTTTGGCCCGTGCTGGCGCGGCGTTGGCAGCACAGAGCCTTGTCCAGCAGGAGGGGAGCATGGGGCTCTGCAGGGAAGATGGAGCCTTGGGCCATCACTCCCTCGTCCCTTGCTGCAGGACCAGCCCTTGCAGGCTCCCTTGGCCCAGGGGGACAACACGGATGTGACCACATCCTTCCTGCTGGTGGATGCTGCAACATGCTGGTGCTGACGTCTTCCGCACACCATGGTGGCCGCTGCCCCAGTTAGTGCAGTGGTGACGCATATCACCCCTCTGCCCCTGCAGACCCCTGTTTGCCCCACACTGGGTTTTCTCGGTCATGTCACATCCTTCCCCATCACACATCCCCATGGCACCACTGCAGCAAGGAAGCTGCGCCATACTGTGGGATCAAGAGCACCAAGATGGCTTTGTGAATAGTCATGGTCCTCCCTGGGCACCAAGAGGGAGGCAGGAAAGGGATGGGACAGCCCAGGCTGTGGCAGGCTGCACCCAGGGGGGCGGCCAGGGGCAGTGGGAGCCAGCTGTGTCTGGGTCTGCGGAACTGACTGCTGTGTTTTGATAACGCTATTAGGGGCTTGGCTTCTGGGTGTTGGTCCATGGGCAGCTTGGCCAGGCTGGCAGCTTTTATAAAGGCGCCGAGAGCAGGATCCTGCAGGCGCCGGCAGCAGCCGAGAGGCAGAGCTGGCACATGCAGGCCCCATCAGAGAGCGCTGGCTGCTATGAGAGACGAGGGGCCCGCACAGGCTGACACGGCTCTCCAGGTCACAGACACCCGCTCACAGTCTGGGCCTGAGGGCTCCACGAGCAGCAGTTTGGGGACCCGCTGCCAGGCACTGGGCTGCAGTATCTTCACCTCGAGCATCTCCTTGGCGGCTGAGCGAGTTGGTGCCATCCTGCGGCAGGAAGAGGCGGCTGACAGAAGGTGCCCGCTGCTCTTCATCCAGCTCAATGAGCTCCTCGGTGGCCCAGCAGGGCTGGAGTGGAGAGAGACGGCCAGGTGGGTACCTCCTTGCACGGGTTAGTCCAGCTGGTGGTGCACTGGGAACCTAGGCTTAAATAGCCTTAAAATCACATGTCCTAGGTGCTTCCAGCAGCACCATGCTATCTGGCCTGGGTACTGCTGTGGGAGGGTTTTCCGTGCCCTGCAATGCAATACTTGCTCAACAGCAGCTTCAGCTCCAAATCTGGGGTGCTCAGTTTGCGCTATCCCCTCTGATTTCCAGACTGTGCCTTCCAAGAAATTCTTCTTCCCAATTGCAGATGACTCATTTCATGTGAAAGCTTCTGCCAGCTTCCAGAGCGTGGTGTCAGACACGGCCACAGTCCATAACCGTGTGGTTCACAGAGACTTGAAATGCATATTTCCCTAGTTCTCCTTCTGCATTTTCTGCCTCTCCGAGACTCCAGAGACCATGCTGTGGGCTGAGACGGGGGCAGCCCTTCCTCCATTCCCCTGGTCTGAGCACTATCCTGATGTAACTCCTCATCTGAAGCAGGATAAAAGGCATAGCAGTACGATCACAGTGGGGAGATAAGAGAAAAGGGAGTGTAATAGGAGAGCAGGGGGGAAAGATACACCCTGCAAAGATTTATCATCAAAGGAAGAGTCAAGGTGGAATGCACAAGCAGACCAGCTGCACTGGGCAGCTCTTCCCCAGAAAGGGATGCAACCTTCCCCAAATGGGTAGACAAAGAAAGAGGGTTGCCCTGCTCTCTGCAAAGAGGCTGAGACAGCTCAGGGGCAGGGAAAAGAGGGTCAAATCTCAGCCCAGGAGCCAGTGTTGGTTGTCTGGCTTGGTGCACATACCTTGTAAGATGCACTGCACCACCCTGGGATAGACAGTCTGGTTTCTTGGGATGCAGGAAGGACCTGAGGAAGAAAAGAAAAGAAAAGAAAAGAAAAGAAAAGAAAAGAAAAGAAAAGAAAAGAAAAGAAAAGAAAAGAAAAGAA
>JAVCKT010030417.1:8701-19762 GCA_032273925.1 Rhynchotus rufescens | reverse complement strand
ACAGATCCAACATTATCAATTCTCCAGAGGAAACATTATGGGGGGGAAGAGTGAGGGGGGGAAAGAGGGAAATAGGCAGATATTGAATTTGAAGAGATTCCTTTTGGAATTAGTAATTATGAGAAAAATGGTATTGAGTGAAAGAAGAATGGTCTAACATCTAATGTGTTCCCAAGGTTTCAACACAGTCAGAAAAAAAAGAGAAAAGAAAAAGAGAGAGATTTCTTCCTTTGTAAGAAAGCTGTATTTTGATGCAGCTTCATTTTAACTACCTGAGGGCAGTAGCATTCACTATGTTTAGGAATGAGACCTGTGACAACTTTTGAAGATTCTTGTCCTTGAGGAGACTGTGTCATCTCTGTGCTTCTTCATCCACTTTGGGACTATTGTCAGCTAGCTGTTTTCCTGCTTAGCTGCTATGCTGAGGTTCAGAGTGATGCTAAACTTCTATTTTGTTATATTTTTGGGGTGTTTGGCTGGAGGAACATGTGTTGATATAGACTGGTGCCTGTCTGCTGAGTCTCTGTGTGTCTTGGTTTTGGGAAGATGCCACAGAGATCTGAGTCAGATGCAATGCTTGCTCAGGTCTTAACAGCTTTTGGGCTGCTGGTTAGCTTGCACCGATTAGATGTTACTGAATAGTTGGGTAGGAATGGAGAAGTTCATGCTTTGTTTTCTTTTCGTGATGAGTAACTATGGCATGAGGTCTGTTGAAACTAGTTCCTCATATTTGTGCAGGAATTGCTTTAGAAGAAACTTTAAACAAATACTTGTGTGCTTCCAGCTTTGAGAAAACTTTCAGATCATGAGTGGGACATGAGGTCTGTATAATTTTTTCAATATGAACTATCCTGTGAATTTTCATTATTGCAGAATACAGTTGAAATTGTTGCCTTGGGATCTTAAACTGATCCTTGGTATTACTTAACTAATCACTAGGAAGACCTGTGGACTTTCTTGTTGTCAAGACTGATGCTTTTTCCCACTATTAAAGAAGATTTCCCTTCAGAAGTAAGGGGACGCAGCAGAGCATATTCCAAGCTTTCCTCTCTAACCGGCTATAATCTTTGGGAGTGTTAATAATCGTGGATATGGCCTTAGCTCCCTTTTCAGGAGTGAAGTGAGATTGACTCTCTGACGTTCATTACATGCACTCATAAATCAATATTGTGATCGATGGCTGTGTTTTTCCAAGGACTATGTCACAATTCTGGTATGATTGCAAAAATGAGTGAGTTCCCAAGATAAACAGTCTGCATTTTAGGAGGCTTTTTGGAAACAGTCCGTGAGAAAAGACTGTGTAATTGGACCTTGGAGCTGCAAATAAGGGATGTGCCTCTCTTATGACCTCTCCTGTCCAGCTTCTCCTGCGCTCTGCACTGAAAACATGCAAAGGAACTAGCTGGGGTCAGAGACATCATCTTGTTATGGCTCATGATCCCTGAGTAGAGGAATATCGTAAAACACTGGTTCCGTGGCTGTCTTTGTGATTATCCTAATCTTAGTTTAGTGAAAAATCCATGGAGGAACTTTAATCTTCCCAAATTGGTAGGAATCCTTTGGGATTTAAGGGACATGTGTTATCAATTATCTGTCTACCCTAACAATAAATGTGAAGTCATATTTTTATGGCTAAGGGCTTTGGATAATGCCATAACTGACACATTCTATACTTCAGTATCCTCCAAGGTAAAAAGCTCACTTGTCTATTCAAGAGAATAAATTCTGTTTTAATAGAATTTTTATCTGTTCCCTCTTGGAAGGGACATCTTTGCAGCTAGAATTTGTGTGTTTGGTTTCTTTTTTTTTTTTTTTTGGCCGATCAAACTACATAATGTTTTGATATTTTAATTCCAAGTTTTAACTTATACCTCTGTTATCCAATCTCTGTACAGTGTAGTATACAGTACAGTGTAGTATAATCATAATCATTCTGGAGAGCATTGCATTTATGATGCATGAAAAATACAGCATGTGCTCAATGATAAAACCCAATCTTTTTCAAATGAGAGTGTCGACACGAAATGTGAAGTCTACTTTTGGATCATGATGGGAAAAGCCAGGAGCCATCTGTGTTAATTACTCTTTTAGCACCAGAGCCGTTTTATTGCTGCCTTCAGACCTGGGAAATGTGAGAAGAGCCAAAAGGTCCTTGACAAAGACAGAAACTGGGAATGGGCTGCCTGTGCTACCTGATGGTGCCATCACCTGAACAGATGCCACTTTTGCAGAGTCTTTATTATTAAGGATTAAATAGGTTGCAGAGAGCCAGGTGATTTGAGATCTCTGATTTTTGCCTGAACATCTCTCAGCCCCCCAGAGCTAGTTTGGTGGTGCCCAAACCAGTGCAGCATTTCAGTCCCATTCTCTCAAAACAGGAATTAAGTATATCTAGAGTGACACAGTGCTCCCTGCTTGTAGGGGTAAATTTCATCCATGAGATGTATACTGTAAAAGACTCTTACAATCTACAATTTTATATCTATAAAAGTGTACTTTGATCAAGTTCCTGATCTGCATTTTGATGGAGCAGACAATCCGAATGAATTATTGATGCTTTGTATTGAATGTTTTATGACATATCAATGAGGAAAAAGCTTTGTATGTGAATATTAAAAACATTTTGAAAACTTTCTTTTTGGACACAGTGTTATATCAAATTAAATAAATTACCCTGAAGACCTAGCACTCTAGTGAACTAGAGGTATCATTTATATGGGAAAGCACTAACAATCTTTAAACTATCATTAAGATTTTTAAAGAGTATTTCGTAGCCTCTAGTACTGTTTTTTTTCAGAATTACCTAGTGACTTTTTTAGAACATGTGTCACAGCTTGTGAGATAAAGCTCATGTCCAAATAGAAAAGTGTTTTGCCGTGCATGTTTTTATTTCTGTGGACTTATTCTGTGCATCAAAACTATTAGTAAAGGAAAATCAAAGAATGGAGATAACCCCAAAAGACTGGATAAAAAATTCTAAACTGGGTTCAACTCTGGTGAAAATAAATTCTTCCTTTTTCTCAGAAAGTAAAGACTTATGAGAAAATGGGAATTGACAGTTGAATGTGCCCCCTTTTGACATGACTTAAAAAGAAAGAGCAACTCTCAGTGAAACTGGGAAGATGGATTCTTTCCTAACATTAGATACACTGCACTGATAACTTTGCATATGGTAAAATTAGATTCAGCCCAAAATGAGCTATTACATGATGAGATCTTAAAAAGCTCTGGTTTGCTAGTGTTTGTTACCAAAATGAGCTAAGCAGGGGTCTCTTTTTAGCTATCAAAGGAACTGCTAAACTTTTAGCAACAACGCAACATTTTCAGTTTGGATGATTAATATGAGTTTGATCTAACTTCGATGTTTAATTCTAAATATGTGACCTCATATTAAGGCATTAAGAGATTGAGTTAGAAAGAAAACAAAGTACTGGGCATGTACAAGATTATTTTTTGATGAGCACAATGAAAGGGTGATGTGACACAGAAAGGCTCACCAATTTTGTTACTATCACCTGATTGAGAGATTATGTCCTGTTGCAAGAACAGGAGAAGATCTTTGCAAAGGCAGCTGGTAGACAGAAGGAAAGGGAAGTCTGGCTCCCTCTTATCTACCTGAACTAACAAAAGACATGAGCACCGTTCAGCTCCTTAGGCTGCTTTGTCTTGGGATGGCGTTTCTTTCTACAGGCTGAATTCAAGATCTGAGGAAGGAGACTGGTGGGAGCCTTGGCAGAGATACAGCCCTGCTGTGCTAGACACCAGCCTCATGCTGGACTGATCCTCAGATCATGTGAAATCGCTGCCTGGTGGTTTCCACCTTTAAGAGAGAAGAAGGGCTTTTTGGCTTCTGCTGCTGGTGCAAGTGGTTACACTGGCAGTGCTTTGTTTTACTTTTCCTTCCTCTAGTAAAAAACTAGTACCTTCCACCCTGTGCCCTCGGGCACACAACTTCCACAAAACCATTTTCATTGACAGGCAGGAGACAACCACATTTTATTTCACTTTTGAAATCATTGACATGATTTTCTGCTGCTTATTTTACTAATAGTCATTAAATAAAGCCCATAAATGGAAGGTTGTTTTTATGTGAATTTGAATTGACCCATTTGTTTAGCCAGAAGAGCTTTTAAAGCACAAGAGCAAAGCATAAACAGACTTTTAGAAGCAAAAGGCAGGGGCTCTCTAATTGCTGTAATCCTTTAACTAATTACCTTTTAAAACTATAGCTAAGTAGCAATTGATTCCGTAATAGCTGGGTGTTACCGGGGATGATGTGTATCAGAGAGCAAAATTTTGGCAGAAAAAAAACTTTTTTAACTTTGATGAGTTAGATGCACTGTAATTAGTCAAGTACAGACAGTTTTGAAAAGCAAGTGTATGAGAAGGTCAGGCTGAGCAATTATTCTGGTGCAGAATAATTCTTCTCTCTCATATTGTTGTGTGCAGTACGGGGGACACAGGTCTGATGGGTGTCAGGTGACGGCCAGCAAGCCCATGCTCTTGCCTTCTGTGGACAACCAAAGACACATGTGGTGTTGTTAGCACGAGGCAGTTTGACAGTAAACAGGTTGCTCTGAAGACTTCTGTTCCAAGCAACAGTTGTTAAATGGGAATTAATAACTGTTTTGCATACAGCTCAGCACATTGGATTTTCAGCATTTTTGAAAGCCTGGCCATAAATCCTGCAGCGCGAACTCAGTTGTTTTGCATAACTGATGTGTCAAACAGGCTCATGAGGCTGCAACTATCCAAAAGTTTTGTTTGGGAATCTGTTTTTGTCATTTTCAGGTCACAGAGGAGCTAGAGTTGATGCTGAGGATGGTCCATATGCTAAACAGATGATGACTTTTAAGTGCATGCCTCTCACCCTCTATATGGTGTAAGACAACAAATTATTTTAAGCATTTCCCTTTAAAATTTAAGGTGAGATTTTACGATTGAAGGTAAACTTTAATACAGTGGGTAAATATTATACCTCAAGCACGTGGAAATGCATCAAGTCAAAGTTTCATGGAACCTGGTTTCTAGAGGCAACCATTACAGCAATTGGATAGTCCGTAAATATTTATGGCATGTAGTTCTGATTCCTCCAGATATAAGCCTCATATGTTTGATCAGCTGAGGAAGGGAAATTTATCATTGCAGTTGTAGCTCATAATCTTAGGAGCTTCACTAACTTCCTCAGATTTGGCTGTTGGAGAGCAGCATCACACATTTGTTTCTGTATGGGCAGAACATCACAAACCAAACCTGGGCTTTAACAACTAGATCTGAATAAAATCCTCAAATAATCCTGTTTTGAAATGTGACTGACACATTGGCTATTGATAGAGATGCTGCTTTCTTCTGGCGTACACCGAACTAAATATAAAGACTAAGACTGGTAAAGCAGGTAGTGAAAGTAAAAGGAAGACTGCTTATTTGGAATAATATTTGGTTGACTTTCCTTACAGTACCTGGAAAAATTATGATATCTTGGGGAGTCTGTTATAGCAGGCAGAAAGAAATGTCAAGGGTGTTCCAGTCACAAAGATTTGCATATGAATTGAACATCCATATACTACCCTGCAGCTATTAACAATTTGAGAAGGAAGAACAATATTTGTTCAGCATCTACATATAGGCATAAAGGAGATGAATACTGAAAGTCTTAATATTGCCTTATAAATATGAATGCACTCAGAGAGGTAGTTTCAGGGAAATAAAATGGAGTTTGAATGCAGACTACTTGCATTTTATTTTTGATACAAATATTAATAATTTGGAATGATTGTTAAATGACCAGCTGTTATCCTTAAATGCTCAATGTTGCGACTGTGTACACCAGCAAAAAAAATAGCTGCAACTGGTAGAGAAACTAACTCTTATCTTTAGTCTTTCTCTATTCCAAGCAATGAATCAGAGGGAAAGGTCTTGCTATAAGCTAAAAGGTGCCGCTAGACTGGGCTCTAAGGGCATTGCAGAAAGCAGATGAGAAGGGATGCTGTGCAAAGCTAGGAAGGAGGTGGGATGCACACGCTTGCAAAGACACTGCCTCCCAGGCAGAAATGGGTCACACTGGAGAGCACCAGAGCACTTACAGGGCAGTGGAAGAATGACCTAAGAAATACAATGTCCTGAAAAGGAAGAAAGAGTTGTGAGGATGGGCTGGGCGGGAGCTTGAAGGAACGAATGTTCAAGCTGAGGGATGAAGGGCAGAGTACAGCCAAGCAAGGGGACAAACCTGCCAGTGATTAAATAGACTATTCAAAAGACATTAAGTTCTGGGGAAGACAGATGGAGGTGACATTAGGGGAAGAAAGCTGCAAATAGAAATGGGAGGAGCAACTCAACTTTGCTTTTCTCTCTAGGGAAAGCATTTTATGTAGTCATTAAAAACAAACACACAGAATTGGCAAAGCAGATGACAAATTCATAGAGGAACAACAGCTTTTCTTTTATTCACTTCCAGTAGAGGTTGTCAGTGTGCAGATCTGATCCCTTCAATGAATCATAGATGTCTAGTACGGCAGACACTTAGACTGATTAATTTGTATTAACACTGCTAATATATCTGACAGCTTACACTGAATATCAGTAATAACTATTTGGTGCAAGATAACCTTGGTTTACTGTGAAAGAAATCTGTGATTTTTATAGATAATTGTGGGTTGTGGTTGTGTGTACGTGGTGAGCATTAGGAAAAGGCCTCTGCTACACAAGCTCGGATGCGAGTCCAGAGTTTGATACTCCCCTCTAATCTGGATGTATTCAGATTTGACTTGGCTCATTACGAATGGAGGGACCAGCTGCAAAATTCAGATGTGGATCTAAAATTGGAATCTGAAACTCGCCAGAGGTCAGGGACTTTCAGAGATAAAAGTGAGGTTTAGAACCCTCTCTAATAGGAAGATAATATATATGTTGGAAAGAGTAGCTCCCAACTTCCTCTTCTCTGTGTTTAGTAGGTATATCTCTCAGTGGTGGTTGTCATGAAATCAATGTTTGCATGGTCCTGAATGGTAGGTCTGAATATTGCCTGGATCAGGTTCTGATCCCTTACTGCCTTAAATCAGTTATAAATCTGTAATATTTCCATCAGGCAGGGAAATGGAATAGCGTAAGGGAATAGTATGTATAGCATTTGTGAGTCTAGGTTACTTTATAAGTTCTTATGGCTAGATCAAGAAAGGACTTCAGTGCCTAAGGCAGGATTTAGGCAAAATTTAGCTACTTTAGTACAAAATTGTAGGCCAAAATGCCCAGTTGAGGTGTCTGCTGTATCCTGGAAGCAGATGATGCTGTATTTGACCTGGCATTTTTATAGGTGCCTGAGCAGCTGAAGTCTTGCCTACTTCTCCTAGGGATCCAGGCTGGCTACTGAATCCCAAATGCCCTTTCCAGCAAGGCAGAATTGTATTCTTTTGGAAATGCAGAGGTTTTCACTTTTTTTTTTTTTTTTTTTTTTTTTTTTTTGTATTGCTGTAGATCTTGGGCTTTCATCTAGGGAAATGGGAGATCTGAATTCAGGTTTTTCCACATCAAAGCGCAGTATCAGGCAGTACTACGAGGACTGGGGTGAGAAAAGGAGGGGGACCTGCAAACCTGCACCACTTACTGGTCTTACCCAGAGGGCTGATGCAATGCAGTGAGGTCTTGCGTTATGCTAAAACGCATTTTACACTGGGGCTCTTTCAGGAAAGGGCTATGTGTGGCAGAGCACCCTGGCAGATGGGACAGAGAGGGCAGAGCACAGACCTGGGATTAAGCACTGCTGCTCCTGGAGCAGAGCAGACCTCTGTCCTCATCCCTGGCTCTGAGTGATACCTGCACAACAGCATAAATCGCTTGCCCTGCTTGCAACATGACACTGCTAAACTGGAGCACAAAACTGGAACCTGAATCCGTCAGGCATCGCCATGCATAAATTTTTCAGGTGCTCCCAGCGGGCGAGCCGTAGATTTTTGTTTCCTACTTTTTGTCCCTGATCTATGACTTGTGTCAAGGTTTCATGCATTTAAAATACCTTGCTGAATGCTTCCTTTCTGCTTTATAATAACCCTCCAAGTTCTGAATAGAGCCCATCTGGCTGTACTTTAACACTGGTTCTTTATGTCTTTATGCACTTCTGTGTAAAAGCTGACTTCCCTCAATACGGTTACTCCCTCTTTGGGAGGGATATTGCCCTCTATGTTATTAGCAGACCCCTTTGCCCCTAATATTCATTACCTTTCAAAATTTCAAAATCTACAGGCTGATGATGTGAACTCAAATAGCTCCATTTCATAAATAAAGCAAACTGCTTCCCCTAGAAGAACCCTTTGCAAGTCATGCCTGTGTTTCTGCAGGCTTCTTGCTTTGCTAGGGAGGAGGAGGACCTGCGGGAAACACGCTCAAAAAGAGAGCGGGCACCATGAGCTTTAATGGTTGATGCTACGTGGAAAGGGTTGAAATCAATGAAGAAAAGCTCAGAAAACCTCTGGAAAAAGAAATTGTAATTGATGAAAGAGTCTCAAGATGTGAAAATCTGTATAGATCTGAGCCACTGCAAAGTGAAACTGATATGGCAAATAGAAATGAAAGGGTGATTGGAGGACTGACGGGCTCGAGAGGCCCATAATTGGCATGGAGACTTTTGCTTCTGGGTCAAGGACTTGAATCTGCACGAACTTACAGATAAGTTCTGCTGAAAAACCTTAAGAAGTTCTAAGAGGGTGATTTTTTTTTTATTTCTTTGGGTGTATACCATAAGAATGATATTAATTTTACTATGCTACTTTTTACAACTGTTATCAAAGACTTAAGGCCAGATCCACAAAGGTGTTTAGGTGTTTACTGTCCATTAAGCATGTTAACAATGCAATTAATCACACTCTGAAAACATATTTATAACCTTCAATTTGTGTCATGTACCTTAATGAAATCAATGGTGCTTGTGTTGCACAGGCCAGTTAATCAGAACCATCAATGCCTGTGTGTCTCATGAGCATGGGCACAAGCCCTGGTTGCATTCCTGTATTTGCACCAGTCTAGCCACAAACTCAATTGTCCACTTGTGTAGGTGTAAATCAGAATGTAAATGTGTAAAGCAGTCGGCTTCTTAACTGCATTGCAATTCTCTTCCTTGAGTATACACTTGGGATACTGATTCATTTTTGGTAAATCTGCTTTGTGAGAAATACTGACATGCAGTTTTTTATAGCTGTTTGTAAATATCAAAGCGAACACTTAAAAAACACACTATAGAAATGCATTTCTGCACTGTGTTAGAAAGCGAGAATGAGCAGATTTCTGCACAGAATGTTTTGTTTTCTTTTTCTTTTATTTGCGTTTGCGTTCTCTGTTCTGCGACTGCCTCTTGTTTGCTTCAAGCATTTACTGAATCTGTTGGTCTTTCAGAGAACAGTTATAAGAGGCCATTACTCCCAGCATGAAGAACACACAAGGTTGTTTTGATCCTCGCCTCCAATGTGGAATGATTAGAGGGGAATACTCAGGGTCTTTAAGTATCTTTTGGGTGTCTCACAGTATATGTTACACCAGTGTGAGCACAGAGTCCAAAGCCAGCTAGATGGGACCAGCTGCGCCTGAGAAGTTTTAAAACAGCATGGAATTTAAATGGCAAGACCTTACTGTGTGCTGGGTAAGGTATGCATATCTTCAGCTGAAATACATAGAAAGATATTAAATCTGTTTTTGCTTCTGATAATGTTTTGCTCCATTGTCTCAAAAATCAGACCAGGTGAAGTACCTGAAGTATTTTCATTTTCTAAGATGAGGGAGTAATATTTTCCTGCCTCATGGGTCTGATCTTTGAATGACAGGATAGAAAAGTTGTTGTTATGGAAGAGATGCTCCAAAAATGCCATAAAATTTTACAAGTATGGCTGTGTAGCACAGAAGTCTGCAAAGAGCCTTGATCAGGCAGCGGTCCTCACCTTTATCCAGATTTGTCCCACTAATTACCACTCTCTACCCCATATAGTTCAGAGCAAATTTGGCATTGGTCTAATGTCTCTCTCAGAAAACCTACAGCAAGCATCAGAAATGAGGCAGATGATTGGTTCTGTTCAGCAGGAACTCAGCTATAGAGCTTTTCCAATGAATTTTCATGCAAGTTGCAGTAATATTAAGCATGGAAAGCTGGCTTTATGCTGTTGGAGTCCAGCTTTGTGCTATGGCAATTGTTTCATGGAGAATCAAAATATGATAAAGCTGGATTGCGTTAATACTGTGATGAAAAGGACCTGAATAATCTGCCTCCAAATTTTTGCTTTATCTGTGCAGACTGTACAGTTTGCATGTAATTTTACTTATTCTTAAACTAGGTCTAAAAACTAACAGGGAGAAATTTTTATGTAGGAAAATGTCAAGAACATTATGCTGACTAGTGCAGGGCTAAAGTAAAAGCTCCAGCTCAAGAAAAGACAGCTAATACTCCCTGGGTAGCTGTCATACCCACCCAGGGAGAAGTTCCTATGTGCCTTCAGAGACATGGCTGAGGAGATCAAGCTTTATAGGCATAACGTTAATCTAAAAATAGACTCTGATGAAGTTGATCCATGATATTAAATCAGTTGAGATTGTATGCAATTGGCAAATAGTGGTAGATAAAAAACACTCTACAAAAAGCTTTAGTGCCTCTCCTAAAAAACATACAGGCCATCAGGAATAAGAAAAGTGACATTAGACTGATAGACTTGATATGAAAGGAGGAGTATATCTTACCTACAGCAACCTTTTCTTTGTATCCCTGTCAGTAGCAAACAGCTCAGTTGGAGATCCAACACCTACATAGCTGTCTCACTGACTTGTTCTTCAATAATAAGGGTGGAATTCACAGAACATAGTCATTGTAGTTGTATAAATCCAGACTTTGATCCCTGTCTAAATCTAGAGGAAGAGTACTTCTAAATCTAGAGAAAACAAGCACTTCTGACGTTCTTTCATCATGGAGAGATGAACTCTGCGGTAGGAGTGCCTGTTGTCTTCATTTCCACTAAAAATAGTGTGGATCGCTAGTTCAGATATAGCCATGTATGCTGTAGGAACATGAAGTCACATAAAGTGAATCTTCAT
>JAVCKT010030415.1:0-27206 GCA_032273925.1 Rhynchotus rufescens | reverse complement strand
CTCAACTGAATGAAATACTCTTTCTCAAGGTGGTTGACTGGTGAAAACAAATTAGAATAAACTGGTTGTCATTAGTAATTTGGTTTTGACAGATCAGCATATACCAACAAATTTCTTGGGAAATACCTGTTAAATCCCCTCTCCCAGGAATAGCTTTATATTGGAAGAGAAATGGAAGGGATAAGAGAAGTAATTGATGCATTGCCCACCATTATCTTTCATTATTTTCATTCTTAATTAAAATGCCTTTCCCTAGCAGTGCTCAGAGTCACTCAGAACCGACACAAACCACACACGTCTTCCCAGAGACAAACCTTTATGAGAACAGTGACACAACACTGGATAGAAAAATCTCAAAAAAACACAACATCAGCACCTTCTTGGAACATGGCAGCTCTGAAATACGATATTTAATAGCTCTGTTTTCTGCTACTTTGCTGAAAACCATATTAAATATGGGTATTAATTCTGTAGCTGGCAAGCTGGGCTGTTCCCATGGCGGATGCTCCCATGTTAAGCAAGAAAACTACACAGGGCACTTGCTGGCTTTTCTGAAAGTCAGCACTAAGCAAACTTGCACTAAGCACGCAGCACTAAGCATTGATTGATTTTTAATTGCACTTTATTCAATTTTTCATCACTGAAATAGCCCCCCTACTCTCAAAAATAAAAGGTTATTTAATAGACATGCTGGCACATCCCTAACAACACTGGTTTATTGATGTCACAAATCTCCATCATTCTACCGGGAAAGGTTCCTGCACAGCCCAGGTTTCAAACAGAAAGAATAACAATCTACCATTTTATGTAACCGTTCAAAATCTCCAAACTGATAGATCATAAATTTAAACATATACTTTTAAGAGGTTGTTCTGCTTTTTTGCATTTGGAAACCTTGCTATACCAGCTAAGATGGATGGGCCTTGATAACAAAAAAATACATCTTTAATAACTTTTCTACAAAGGAAAATACCTACTGTTTCACAGTCTTATTATTTTAGAGGACAGTAAAACCACAAAAGAAGAGGCAAAAGCAAAGCACAAAGGAAAGAGCCCACTGCAAACATGTATTTGCCTTTGGACCACATTACACCTACAAACTCAAAAAAAGAGTTGCAAATAGATAGTCAAAAACACGAGTTAGGCAAGAGCCATGTACTGCTACACTATGTTTCACATTATTTAGGTACCTTATGACCATCCTTGAGTATTTTTCCTCTTTGCTTCTCGGCTTTGATTAAAAACAAATGTGTAGGAGGACTTTCTAGAAAAAGAATCAATTCAGCATCTTGCTGGCACATGACATTTCCACATTTTCTCTACCCAGGAGGAAGTCTTCTTTGCAGCAAAGGCAAAAAAATAACAGGAGATGGATGGTTGAGATCAATGGCTTCCATTTAAACAATTCAGACCTTTATAGGCATTTAGGACCTGTAGCAGAGTCAGAAGTTAACACATAACAATCCTATAAAGCCTGGCCTTTAGATCTGTAGTCCCTCAACACCTTTAACTCTCTGCACCTACTTAACAGGATAATCTAATATCGTAACTCTCAGCATTCCTTCTTGCTAATGAATTCTCATTTCACATGTGCTAGACTGTGCCACTGCAGGGAAAAAAGGAACGAGTCATAAGAAGTTGATGGGAGAAGAAAAAACTTAAAATTAAACTTTTACTAACATGGTTTTGAAATGCTCAGGTAAGTATGCAATGATCTTTCAAAAGTTCATATCTCTATCAACTTTCTGTAAAAAAATTATTGAAATAATATTGCTGGAGTTGTCTCAACTGTTTGAAGGTATTTAAGAAATCAAGACCATTTTTCTAGTCAAAGCTGGTTCATTCAAGTATGTGCCTCACAGCTTTTTTTAATATTCAAATTATCAAATGAATCATCCAGTTATACCACCATTCACCCCTATGCCCTGCCTATGTGCATCCAGAAACCACAACAGAATAGCAGATTTGTTAAGATATTGAGTCTGCTTAATATTGCAGAATATTTTACCAGTAATTTGGTAGAAGTAGTCATTTAAATGCTTCTCCTCCTTTTATGTCTCAAAATATCCATGATTCACTAGAGACACGGTATTTTAGCAGTGTGATTTGTTGCCTAAGTCATGGGACTTTCTTGCTGTTCTGTGAAAGACTATCACTTCCATAAATTTTTCACGAAATTATACATATACTTTGTCTTTGATCTTCTCAGGAAGTAGGAGGAACCAGAAGGAAACACTCCAAGGGGAAATAAAATGAGAGAGAGTGAGAGCAAGGGAAAAAAAGTGTTTGCAGGTGTACACATACACAGACTAGTGCTTATGCTGTGCCACAACGTAATCAGACACAGAAAAGCTACTAAATTTTTACTGCCTTTATTCTCTCATGCATCCTTCACTTTTTATTTGGGTCTCCAAATTATTAAACTCCCTATGCAACAGATTTTATATTCAATTTTCTTTCCTTATTTCAACACCAAATAATTGCTTGTGCATGCCTGGGAACAGTTGCTATTTAAATGCTTGTGGAGGGCTCCCTTTCTGGCTCATTTATTTGCCCGAAGCCATTGGCTAGGAAGATCTAAGGAGCCATGTGCAGACACATTATTTATTTTATCTGCATAGAATGAAGCCTCTGGTCCCCTTTGCAGTAGCAGTGGCGTTTGTCACCGCTCCATAATTCACAAGGGTCATTAATTGCATATATGCCCAGAACCCTAAACAAAGTGTGTGCTCACATACCTCTGTCTCTTGCCTTTTAGGAGCTGCTTTCCACCCGGCCTCCTGGCAGTGGGGATTAGGAAACATGTCTTACTGATGGATTGCTGGATCCCACCTGGATATGCTCATCTATAGTTCATAATTCTGCCTAATGCAACTTTCGTTGGGCTGTAATTCACAAGCCATTTACCGCAGCCCTTAATTTACATTATTGCTAAGCGAACGTTGCTTTAGTCTATTTGTACTATCTCTCCTACACGTCAGTAATTCTGTATATAGACTGACAACACATCCTGAGGCCAAGGATTGTGTTGTAAATGTCTTCCCCACTGAGACCAATAAGTTTTGCAGCAAAGAAAGGGGCTGGACAGAAGTTTTAGTCTGGGGCTGGTCTCCGGGAAAGTTGGACCCTGCCTGACTCATTTCCATTTTCCATATACCTCAAACTCAGCAGCTGATCCTGGAAGAGAATGGGCTCTCTTTTCTCTTCCTTTCCATCCAAAATGAAGGTTCTTTCAGTCATTTTCCACACATATTCTGTCAATATTTACCCATTTTATTTATGGATATTTTGGGATTGCGATATATAGAATTGTCTGGGCCTGACTAGGCACCTGCATTTATAAAGGGACAAAGTAGCTGCTATCTTGATTTTGCCCTCGGCTTCGCTCCTTCAAGCAAATGCAGTGAATAATGCCATTTACTAATTATAAAATCTAGGTTCCAGGCAACTGCAGCCTAAGTGCACCAATTCTGTGCTGACTTGCTCTATGAGGTCCAATAGACCTGAAAAGCATTTAAACTACCCATCCTTTAGAATCACAAAATCAGAAGCAAACCAGATAGCTTTCATCAAAAGAATCATGAATAAAAAGATTTTGTTCTGAATGGAGGCTGTGCTCTCCTACGAGGCTTGTTTTCACAGCTTATTTTACATATAATTCACACTGCTCCCATTTTCTATTTCTTCCTACAAAACACTTCAAGTTCTCTGAAATTGAGTAACTGAAATAAAAATTAATTAAACATCAGACTAAAGCAAGATTACCGGGCTTTATAAATTCTTTCCTCTGGGAGAGAGGCTTCAGCTGAAAATTTTTCAAAGGAAAAAAAAACACTCTATAGTGTTTTTCTATTAAGCTACTTATGATAAAAATCATTTTGGGGGCAGGGAAGAGAGAAGAAACGATAACGTTATATGAAACTCCTAGTTACAGTTTTCTCACTTTACAGAAAAAGAAAAAAAGAGCAGCAGTTGGGTCACATACAGACTTTGTGCTCCCTTTTACATTATTCAGAGTTGCTTCAAAGAGAATAATCGGAGGGAAAATAGCAGGTACTGCAGAGTCAAAAAAAGTGCAAGGTTTGTACACGAGGGTTCTCTCGCACAGGGACTCACAGAGCAATCACCCACGTAGAGATCCGGGGCAAAAGAAACAACTCGGATCATCTCTGGTCTGACCTCCAGTGGCACACAGGCTGTCGGGCTTCCCCAAATTAATTCACCATATAACATCCATTTGGTGAGCATGGCACACGTGTTGTTCCTAGTGTCTAAGTGGGAAAAATCATTCTTATGATTACTCTTATACACATTCTTGAAAGAAAAGTGAGGCACAAAGACTGACTCAGACACTCCTATGTATGAGCTGGACACTGTACAATACCCTCACTCAGGCATTAACTGGCTAAATGGTGGCAAGTTTTTGTCCTGAAATCTGAATCTGGTAGTATACTAAGGGTTCATCCTAATGACACATCCCAAAGTGTCAAAATTTGCAACAAGAAAGACCAGGTAGAAGAGCCAGATAAAAGTGTGCTCAAATATGTCATTTACTCAACTGCCTTAGGACTTAGCTCTTCCCATTTCATCAGTACCATTTAAAAATCAGAAGCAAGCTTGAAGAGGTGTTAGATCCTGTAACCCAATGACATTGAGGTGTCTAAAGTTATAGCTGCCAGCAATAAATTTCAGCAAAAACTGAAAGACAGAAATCATGTTGTAGATAGAGAGTGGAAAGGGACAACGGAGTATTGGGCTGATACATAATAATTTCATAATAATGAAAGCAAAACATATCATAAAAAAACCAGAAAACTCAGCACAGCAAGAAGTCAGGCTTCTAAAATCTGGTCCTGATAACTACATAGCACCTCCTTATCTTCCACAGGAAAGCATTTGATTCCCCATCATTCTTCTGAGGTGTAAATATGGGTCCATACAAAGACACCAGAACAGTGATGGGCAGCCATGGGACTCAGCACTGGGCAGTGCAGAACCATTGCAAGTAACGGGTCCAGTCTTTCTGTCGTGACAATGACAAAGCTCTCGCTGAATTTTGTGGGAGCAAAAGGGTAGAATTAAGCCAAAAACTCTGTAGCCCACTTAGTCTTATTGTCTGCACTACACCTGCTACAGCCCAAGCCACAGCCAATGGTTGTCTGATAATTAGTTTGCCAGCACTTCCTTGATAAATTGCAGAGATAAGTCCCCTTTCTCAGATCCCTACCAGTCATTTTAGAAGAAAGAACCCGTTTCTGCATTGTTGCCTAATTACCCGAGGAGTCTGCCAGCTCATTTCCCACACCATATATGATCCTGCTGTTTTCTCAAGCTTCACTGAAATACCCATGACACTGAAACACTGACCAGAACCCAATGCCAAATACCGATCTACATTATTTCCAGCAGGAAAAACAGGCTCATTTAACACACAGCAGAAAAACACGCAGCTAAATTGATATCCATACTGTTCAATAAAGTACAGTGACAGAGGCACAAGCCAGCAAAGACTGCCAGGCCTCAAACCAGCAAAAAGCCCCATAAGCAAATTACTCTGAGTGTTTTGCCCAAGATAAATACTGCTTTCAGAACTGATTTAGTACTTCTGCATGGATGGGAATTAGTACAACCAGAGCACGTCTTGGCCATGTTACATGAGACCATTTGAGTGATCTTCACCATCAGAGTGGCCAAGCCAGTCCCAGCTCCTGTCCTTCCCTCTATCTCCTTAGTTCCTTATCCCATCTCAAAGCTCTGCCTACCTAACCTAGCTTCTAGTCTGGATTTCCCTTTCCCAGTTGATGCCTGATCTCCAGGCTTCATGCCCATCAGTTCTCCCCTCCATATCCAAATTTTGCTGCTCCCTTTCCCTAATAGGAAGCAGCAGAAGGAAGAGCAACACCAAGAGTAGCCCAGGAGACAGGTCTGCTGCTTTCTTCCCAGGACCTGAGACCTTTAATGGCCTTCCCTCAGCTGGATGACCCAATTGCATGGAAAGCTCTGCTAAGCCTCTTCCCCGTCACTCCAGGACACTCACCTTAGAATGATTTTTCATGGACTTTAGCTGATAAACACATAATAATCCCAAATAACAATACAGTCAAATAGCTTCCCTAGTTCCAGGTTTGCGAATTGTTTACCAAAATTTTGATGCGACTGCCAAAAAGAATGGTCATTAGATTCAAGCTTTGTTTTGAATATACTGATGAATTCTCTTCTCATGCAAATTCTGAAAAGGACTTAGGTGGTTCAAGTCTATATTTTCTAAAACCTCATCCTAAAGACGAGGATAAAGGAAAAAAGAAAAACATCAGAAATGAACAGCATACTATTAAACTGAGATTTAAAGAACACATGCATCTCTAGCACAGAGCACAGGCATTTCCTGGAAAAGCCCTAGAATATATTATCACTTAATACCTGCCACTGCAACCAACTTTCAAATCTGAATCACCTGTTCCACCTCTAGCCTCACACTTCATTTTACAGGAGTTGTGAAATTGCATTTTACACTGAGCTTTTGTCTTTCGTCTCATCCCACACTGCACTCTTACTGAAGCCAATAGCACTTACACTTCACTTTTGCCTTTTATCATTTCTGACCTCTTCTGCAAGAAGGACTTTATCTTTATGTTTAAGACAGGACCAATAACTTCAGTTGCTACAATGAAACTTGAAAATGTGAGCAACTGGAATCATTCCTGGAATTAAAAAAAAAAAACAGAACTGAAAGTAGGATTAAGATGGAGGTAAAAAAAATATTTGAACATTTGAACATTTTTGCTAAAGTGGACACAAGCATTTTTCAAATACTTTATAACAAAGTTTCAAATATTATTTGAATATTGAAATTCAAATTTTAAGAGTAAATTCCCAAGCTGAGATGTCATCTAAAGCTGATATATTAATTTCATTAACTGTTGTAATTGTTGTTGTTGTAATTGTTGTTGTTGTTGTTGTAATTGTTGTTGTTGTTGTAATTGTAAGAGTTGTAATTGACTCCACTGTTAACAGAGGTGATAAAATGCTCAGAGAGATGCCACAGTACCTTCAGAAAAACAAGTTCTGCTGAAGCATAAGGGAGAGCCAATGGATGAGAAAATGACTACAGACACATCAGAAGGCTCCTTTGCCACACTGACCTGTCATTTTGTTTTTCTCCTATTGTATGAATTGCATATTTTGAATTACATCTAAGTGAATAGTACCCCTAACAATTAATGTTCAAACCTCCTCTAAAGTCACAGCTAACACAGCTGCATGTAACATGTTTTTGTCACTGCAAACATGATGGGCAAAATTTGATATTGAAGAAAGATAGCAGTGTGAGCGTGTTATCGGGGCAATATTATTTCCTGCTATATAAGATAAGGAAGCAAGCACTTTATCTTTTTTTTAATCCAGCAAGCAAGTATCATGTTCGGTGACAGCAAACACAAAAATCTTTTAAAGATATTGACTCTCCTTCCAAGACTTAAAGTTGCAGTGAAGGTCAAAAGTGACAGTGACTCAGGATCTATCCACTGCCACTGGAATTCAAACAGAGATACTTCCACTAGTCTCTGAAACCAGTGAGCTTTTATAGCTGGCAAAGGCAACTGAGATGGGACGGGGTGAGAGAAATAAGAGAAATGAACAGAATGCTCTCAGTTCTGCCTAATTCATAATTGTGTCAGCTTCCGAAATGGGATGTTTCCACTTGCTTCAACACCTGCTAGGCTAGAATTGTGCCCTTTCTGCCGCAGTCATAGGCATAACTTGGATAACTTGGCTAACCTTTATGTTCATCTTTTCCATGGATCATTTGAGAAGCACTCAAAAATTAACAGTCATTTCAGTAGCTCATACAGAACTCGGCGCTTCTTAACAGTTTGTCTGCTGAAAGGCAAAGATTAATTCCTCCAATAAAAAAAGAAACCAACATGCCCCAGGAAGGTGCAATCTAATTGAAATAATGTTTCCTACCAAATGCAATCAATAACACAGAAACACTTTTAATAAAAACTAAGTCAATTCCCTAGGGATATAATATGTCCATGCTGGTCATACTTGCACTAGTTTCTCATTGTAGGAGTTCAAGAGGCTGGGAATGTCTAGTGGCATGAAAAGCAGAATTTCTTTTTCCACTTCTTACCTGCCTCTGTGGTCATCACCTCACTTTGAGATTTGAATGTTCCACCAACACGTTCTGTTTTGTTTTCCTTATACCCAACAGAAGGAAGAAAGCTTGATCATCAATTTCTATCTCTAGCAAAGAGAATCAGAAACATTACACAGCAGATTTAACCGAGTCTCTGAAATTCTCTTCCTTGGCTAAAAAGTCAACCCCTTTCTAATGCAAAACAAAGCAAACTTTTCTATTAATCAGGTAAATGGGGGATTACATCACCTGTATTATAAGCAGCACAAATTATATTTTTTAATATTACTTCATCATTTACGGATCTCTGTTCAGCTAAGCTTTGTTAAAAACATGAGTCCTTAAGTCCCATCCATATGCAACCCATTAACTTAGAGGACCTCAGGCTGCCTGCTTTTGCTGGGCTCATTACAAGATACTGACTCAAGCTAAGCAGAATTGATGGAGATCTCAAAGGTGACTACACTCCCACAAAGTTAGAGAAAATAACTATCTGTGCAAGAAAGTGCACATGCACTCAACTTGGAGGCTGCATTCGTCATTCACATTTTATCAGAGTCTACAGAATTCTCATAGGAGAGGGGGCTCTTAAGGGCTGCCAGCATGAGAAAGTATCAATTGGAGTTTGCATCCCCTCAGACATCAAAGTCAATCAACTACAAGCAGCAGATCTGTGGGAAATTAGGATTAATTAACACTGGTGCTCCTGAATTTTTCTTATTGCTAAACATTCTTCGGCTGCTATGAAAAAATTAATTAAGGCTTAAATCTTCTCGTTCTTTCTTTAGCACTTGTTGCATGGCAACATTCATTTTTATGTATGAGATTCTTTTCCAAATGGCTTTATTATAGTCTTATCAAAAGGAAGAGCTGTGAAAATCTTAAGATAGATATTTGCACATCTTTCTTTAGTTTTGCCTTTTTTTCCTCTCCCCTCCGCTTCTTTTTTAGGACATAAATTATCCACTGATAGAAGAGACTGGTGAGCTCTGGTTGATTCTGGTCATCTGTAAAAGAAATTAGTAAAGCAATTCTTATGGCAAAGGATTGATTAGGTTTCTTTTTCACAGTGGCATCCACCATTTGTTTGTTTTTTAAAAAAGAATGGGCCCTGAGGAAAGCTTTGATAACTAAAAAATCACTGGCCTCAGAAGACTGTGGGATTATTTCAACACTGATGAAGCAGGAACTTCAAAGCAGGAGATGAAATCTGCCCCTGAGAAGCCTGACTGCAGCAAGACATTCATTGAGCATCCTACTCCTCAACCTTCTTTACTGTTCCAATATTTTCTGGAGTTCTTGATTTGGGACCAGCAAACCGCTTGTTTGCTTGGACTCCTGCTGCTCCTCACCCACTTGTCCAGTGCAAAGCAGGAGAGCTGCTTTCTACCTACCCTTTGGACAAAGAAATGGCTCCCCACCAGTGTCCCTCAATCTCACTCAGTCTTCTTTTTGTCGCCTCTTCTATATTTAGGTTTTGGACAAGAGACATTTTCCAGAAAAAGTGCATATAACTACTATAACTGCAGGTGACTCCTACCACCACCAAATTACATGGCAAGTTCACTATGTGATGAATCACCACAGGTCATTCAGATAAAAGCCACCAGTGACATGACTTGAACTGTAAATCATTGTACCTAATTCTAATTATTACTGATTCCAGTGATTTTTTTCTTTAATCAACACATGAAAAATTTGGTCTTAGAGGAAAATGCATTTCCTGAATACATTTGTCTCCCTACTGAATATCCATAATTTGTAAAACATTTAGGTCATATTACATTCAGAATAGTTGGTAAATGTGGCTGACAATTTCTAACATACAGGTCATTGGCCTCTATTTAGCATCCAATGAACTGTGAGTCTGGCAGATACATAAAGGCAGAACACATTTGATCCACTGATCCTCTCTTCCTGTCCTACGATGAACCAGGACCTACCTCCATGAGAAGAAAAGCAGACTTTAGCTCGGACTATTAGCATAAAGCCAGACTTGGACAACCATTACGCTCAGATGTATGCAGTGATACTTGTGCAATGCAGATGACCTCAAACTATCCCTTTGGGATAAGGAAATATGCGATGCATTTCCAAGTTTCTTCTATTCCCCCCAACAAGTCTTTTTTTAAAGTATCTAAATCTTTAAACTCCATCACAATAACATGAGTTTTTATTTTACGCAATCACCAATTCTCTGTAAAAAAGTGCTACCTTAATATATGAATGAAGGGAAATTGTTTGCACTGACCAAATCAGTGTATGTAAAGGGCAAAGGAACAGCTAAACAGTCTTTTAGAGACTTTTAACCAAAAAAAGATAAATTATACTTCCAACTGTCACAGTAGTACAGCAATCTGTTACTATATATTAGCAGTGCAACTCGCCTGTTCCCAGAAGGAGATTTGCTCAAAATGGAAAACTCAGACCTCAATGTCTAATTTTTTGAGGTGCAGGCTTCCAGATCCGGACTGTGACTAAGCTCCATTATAATAAGAGATGTCAAAGATTTTGATTAAAATCTCATTTCAATTAGATTTGAGGATGCTCAGACAAAAGTGATTCTAATTTCAGATAACTTGCATCTACCCTTTCCTATTAGGTTTTTCACACTATTTCGGTATTATAAAAACTGAAATTAGACCTGCAGAAAAAGCATGCATGACATGTCTAGTTATGTAAGGTAATCTTTTTCTGTGTTACTGAACAAGATTTACTTTTGCTTTTGTTAATCTAAAATAATATATTCAGACTAAATATGAATGGATGTTTTACGTGTGCAGAATGAGCAAAAACAAGCATTCCAATTCATCCTCATTCCAACATTTATTTTTTAAAACTTTTCTTTTTAGAAAGAAAAGAAAAAAGTTCCTGCTGAAAATATTACTTTCCTTCTTCTTTGAACCAATTAACTACTTCAGCAATATCTCCACAGTTTTCAAAGGGACATGCAAACAAGTCCAGAAATACTGAACTCGCCTTGCACTCCAAATCAGAGAATGTCGTCCTCATCTATCATTTATGGCAACATACTGAGAGCAGCTGTGAATGCCATGCTGACAATTTGCTCAGGATGATGTACTGCAACTTGAGAGGCATACCTAGGACACATTACTCTTCAAGCAATGCACGCAGACACAAGCTACCTGGTGTACCAGTAATTTGTGAGGAAATACAGATTAAAGCACTGATTACCAGAAAAATGAACCATTTGCATGATCTTGTGGCTAATAGCTGTTTTAGAAGAGCCTACAACTTCTGAAACTCTTACCAGGATGGCGTGCGCCCAAGTGATTATTTTGTGTTGACCAATATACAAAAATGCCAATAAAAGGCATTAAAGATGACTAGAACCTGCTCTTTTCTTCATGAATCATTTGTCTATTGAGCTTAGTAGTCAGCTATCCATAATTTACAAACAGAAAAAATCACAGGTGTACTTGCTATTGGCCATCATTCACTAACTAATTGACATTAAGAGAATAAGGAGAGATTAAATCCTGCATCAACCAAGGAAATATCTTGGAAAGGAAAAAAAAGAAATTCAGAGACAGAATTATAACTGTAAAAGACATCAGAAATAAAAGATAAAAATAATGAATAAGGCAGCATTAGTAGGGACTAAAAAGGTTAAGTTGCATGTTCCTGATGTTCTAACAAGAGTTACAGTGGGTAGAAACTCATGTCCCAGCTATGCAATGGGAACAATTTCTGGCAAAGACAATCACAAAGCAGGAAAAATCCAATTAATTAGATGTTAATAAATCAGAATTGTTCAAGGACAGGCTTGCCAAGGATGTGTTTGGCAGAGAGGGATATGTATCGTTTTTTTGTGCTCTCGACTTGTGCAGGCAAGGTCTTGGCTGCACAGGTGCAACAAAAGCTCATTTGTTCCATTACCCGGGTCATGCAGATCAAGTGGGCATGTAAATATTGTGGTCCGCTGGAGACAACTGTGAAATCGTTGATTTCCCCTCCAGCTGCATGCCACATCCCTGTCTCCTATAAGGAAGAAAGAAAAAAATAAAGACATAAAAAATGTGTGTGGGAGTACAGGTTGTAATTTTGAACTCCATTGCTCAAGCCTTCAAACTTTTGTTGAGTTTGGGTTTTGGAACTAGAGTTGTTTTTTCTTTGGCACCTAAATTCTTTTTGGATCTGGCCCTTTGAGAGTTTTTCCATTCCTATTGCTTAAAAAGGCTTAATCAATTGAAGCCATTAAAAAAAGCACATCCACAATAACAATTTGCATACAGAGTGACAATTTATATGCCAAGTTTCAGCATGATACAAATTAAGCGGACTGAGTTATGAACTTCTGAATAACTGGATGTACAGTGGAAACTGCATTGAATCCTTAATTACAGCACCATAAAGATAATGCAATAAATAAGACATCACAAATGTAGGAAAGAAATGACTCTGGCATGGCCTATAACTGATGGCTGACTATAATTTAAGCTTTCTTCATTAAAGGCTACAGTGGTTTTTGTTTTGCTTTGTTTTTAATCAGCTTGTCGTCATCTTACTTTTTAAAAATTGTTTTTAACAGTGCTAAAGCGAGGACAGAACAAATCATTGCATTGACCAGGACAGGAACACATTGCTTAAAGGTTTTCACCACCTGGCTCTCAGTCAAGGTGAATCAGACATTTGTGCCTTCTTATAGTGACATTATGGGATCATGCTGAAAATAAGTGGACAAGATTTTGGTGATATATATTTACAAAAGCAGCATAGGGCTGCCGAGACCTTTTCAGAGGTGCCTATAAATTAAAGGGTTATTAACAGCATGTGAATTCTTTCCAAATTTCAGGGTTATACTGTCCATATTAGTTACAGGCACTTGTTTCAGGACTTGTTCCCTTTTTTTCACTCTCTTCTAACTTAAATACAAACTTCTCTTTCCCCTCAGTGCGAATATGTACAGCAAAGAACTTGAACTAAGGAAAATATATCAGCTATTCAGTGCCCTAAAATCTCTCTGGGATAAAATCCACCTGCTATAGAAATCTTTTTAGATATGAAAATAGTTAATTTAACATATATGAAAATATAAAGAAAAATGACAATGGGGTTCACTTCATCTTTCTTTTCCTCTCTGGCAAGGATTTGAGATTATAATAAGAAAGAAAAAAAATCATTCACGCAGTCGAGTAAAAAATCCTATGAGCTAATATGTTCAAGGTCATTTTCATAAACTCTATTTTTCAGTATTATAGTTAAAGGAAGTCATATAGGAAAATACACAAAGCTCTCATTAAAAATGAAAATACTTTAAATGATACTAATTATAGACCTTAAGAGGTAAATCACAAACACTGGAGTCAGGAATGCAATGTCTCCTAAAGCTGGTGGGTGCCTTCAAACCTCCCTAAAACCATCTCATCTGCAGATGGGATAAGCACTAACTCTGTGTCCTTAAATATCTCTTCTCAAAGGCTTTTCTTACCTGGCTGGTGGCACACGGGGTTCCTCAGCACAGGAGCAGCCACTGACACCGCATGTCCTGAGGGACCCCAAGTTGGCCAAGGCTCTGCAGCAGCTCTGCCCAGGCTCTCCTTACAGAAACAAGCAAAGCCAGGAAGATTTCTCAGCTAAAAGATATAGCTTGTTTACAATTAAAAAAAAATCTGTTTTTTTCCCTTTCCTTTCCAGCAGTAACATTATAAGGCAATTTACTATTAAGTGCAATGTTCATTGTGGTCCACATATGAGAAAAATCCACAATGAGATTACCAGGAGGAGGTGTCAGGCCCCTGGAAGTTCTGTATCCAGCCACATCCCTCAGGAGTCCCTGTAAAATAATGAAAATTACATATACACAAGCTTTGCATATAAAAGAGATGGACAGAACTTTCTTACCACTATAAGGGGCTCTAGTGGAAATAGCCAGCATATTTTAATCACAAACTTCAATGCTGCTGAGTCTAGAATCAAAATATTTTTTTCTAAAGACCATCAAGAGTAAAAATATTGTAGGCTTATAAGCAAATATAGAAGCAACTGACTGAATGTATGACCATCAGCATATAAAAAGTACATTCTGGAAGGTAAAGAGATCATATTTGTTTTCCAATAAATTAGTTTAGTATCGGAAATACAAGTCACAGCCATGTAAGGAAGCCTTGTTAAGGTTACCTCTTTTAAGCTTTAAAAAAGACTTTTAAATAAGCTTCACTAGGTTGTTTCCCCAAATAAGAATCTTTTTTTTCCCCAAAACAGAAAATTAAGAGAGTCTTGTCTTCAAACACACACATCTTCACTATATGCAGTTTGGATGTCAAGGATACTGACAGATAACCAAAAAGGATTTAATAAGTTCTTAATAAAATTACATTGAGGCAAATGCACCCTTCTTATTACCTACAGCTTTACTTTTCACAAATTCCAATTCAAGAAGCCTCCAAGTTTTTTCTCGGCAACACAAGCGGTTTTGCACAGCTCAACAACTGCTCTTCAACAACAACAACAAAGTTAGAAATTTTAGGTCTACCATTACTATCCTCTTTATTCTGTGAAGTCACTGTAAGAACTTTTATGCAAAAAGCAATTTCTGAAAAGTGAAACGAATGTAATATCAATGGGGTGATCCTACGGGCCATGTTCAAAGCAGCATAAAATTATCTGCCTGGGAAGGTCAATTAGTTTTGACATTAATTTTGGTAGCATAAGTTAAGGCTTTTTTTCTCTGCAGCACTGGCATGATATATAAAGCAAATTCTAGAATAAATATATGAACATTTGCAAGTTGCAAAGCATTCTAATTATCTTTCAATTTACTAGTGAACTGAAACATTACTAAATACTTTTATACTATTTCAACTTCAAACAACAAGCGTGTGCTTGCACATTCTTGTTATTGAGATTGTTCCTGATTATTTCACAGGAGTCAAGCTAATGGTAATTTGGGAAAGATGCATAAGAAATTGATGGAAATATATAAGTCATTTTGAATCAAGCACTGCAAACTATAATGAAACTGCATTTCAAATCAATTATGCTTTTTCCTCACACAACAGCATCTAAACCCAGAAAAATAAAACAAAATCTAAGAGTAAAAACAATTAGTTGAGAGACTTCATGGGAGTTAAACAATGTAATCTTTCAGCATGAGAATTTTATTTTCCACTTAAAAAAAATACAACTTGCCAAAATAATCCAGCAATAAGTGGAAAACAAAGCAATTGCCACAAATGAATGTTTTATATTTTCAAGGATACTTGTGTTAATTAAAAAATTAATTGGCCTTGAAGATGCTGAAGAGACTATATTCAAACCCCTCCCCAATATACGGGGGAGATATTTTAAACAAACTCAATTCTCTTCTCTCAGATAAGGCTGCAGAAAATGCCATTTACATTTTTATTTTTTTCAAAAGTTCTTTTTTAACCAGTCATCTTGACAAGAGTCACACCAAATTGAAGCTGCAAAGACCTAAACCCCCTGAAAAAGATGTCCATGCAGATATACTGATGCTTGCAGAAGAGTTCAGCACACAATTTGCCACTAAGCCTTTTAGGCCATTTTGCCATAAATTCCATCAGCTCCCGATTAAAATTTGCCATGGGAGAAGGCTGCAGTTGAAGACTAATTTTATGCCTTCTTAGTGTTGCTTTTGTCAGCAGCTCCTCTCCATAGAAAGGTTTTGCTCCTGCAAATGAGTCAGCCTGAGGGTGGGCCTTGGGGCATTATCTCACTCCCATGAGCCATTTTTGACCTATACGACCTCAAATTCTTCGTGCTCTCACAGGAGGTGCCAGGAGGTTCCTCATCTCCCCCTCCCAACCATATGAAAGGGCCACTGAGGACAGAACATACCTGGCTACACACACTGTCTCCATCCATCACTTAAGGGTAAAGGAGACATCCCTCTCACAGCAGCTGATGTCAGAAGGCTGCGTCAAATAACTGGAGGCAACAACAAGGCACAAGTTCAATTCGGATTCATTACAGCCTGTCACTCTTCACTTAAGTGCTCTGAATTGGCTCAGAGATGTTTCCTGTCTCTCCACCGACCAGCAGGAGAATTCAGACTAAACGCAGTGACTAAAACATAGCGCTAGTGCCAGACACAGGATGGTTTGTCTTTCCGTGCTGAAAGCCAATAATGGTGTGTATATTCCTCTCACCTGGTATCTGTTAGAGCCTGTATTGAGTTAAGAAGCATATTTTAATGCTGGAATTTTTGTAAATTTTTTGTTCCTAGTGTTCAGAAATTTTTTCTTTTTTTGGTCCAAACCTTATGCTGAATACCTTTACCTAAAGGCAAAGAAAAGAAAATATATTTCTCTCCCTCTTTTTAGATTTTTTTAAATGCCTTATTCTGTAAATGTCTGAGTAGAGATGTTACTGGCATTCATTTTTCTTGCAACTTGGTGACTTTTAAACCCTTTTATTTTATTCAGTGTTGAACAGCATCACTCTGAATCGGCCTCCTCACTGACTGCCTGTTGAGTTCAGTGAGTCCCGACACGCTCCTAGAAAGTTTCATTCTCTCCGTTCCACCGCATCCCAATCCCACCAACACCTCTGCACCATCACTGGGCAACAGGACTCTGCCCATAGCCACGCTTGTCATTCTCCCTTCCTTCCTAACAGGAGACCTGACATTTCCCACAGTTCTAAGAAAATAACTTTGGTTCTAGTTCTTTCATAATACATAGGAGACTAGAAGGTAGGAAGAAGAAGGTAAGATATTAAGAGATTTATGATTAATCTTCATAAGTAAGTAATTCGTGGTTTCTATTCCAGAAACAGAATTAAATGTAAAGAGCAATTTAGTATTGCTCAATTAACCACTACCATCCAAGACAAATTCTGCCTTAGCAGATGGTGACTTTGGTACAGAATTTGCATTATGCCTTGAAATGCAGCACTTTGAGTGTTCTTACACTTGTAGCAATAATTATTTCTCTTTCTCACAGCTTGTCAGTTCTAAACTCCACCTTTTGTTTTTGCTTGTTTTTACTTTTTTTCCTCAAGTCATCTGTGGCAAAAAAAAAAAAAAAAGAAATCAAAGTCTTTAACCGTCACTCAAAATCACATCAACGATGTCAAGAGCAAAAGAATGCTTTGGTCACCCCTGCATGCCAGGTTAAAGGACGCCTCTCGTTCCATCATTGCCATTCTCTACACTCTACCCAGTCTATTATTGTAACCACATGGACTTTAGTTGTTCGCATATGAACATCTATTGCCATGTAAGATTCTTCTTACAGACCTTCTTCAAGGGCACCTAGAAGGTAGAACTCCAACTACAGCACCACTATAAGGAAATGGCCTATCAGTAGTCCAGGGTTGACAGGTCACAGCGCGAGACCAGCATGTGGGCAACCAAACCAAACCCTTGGCACTCTCCAAAGCAGAGAGCTGTGAAACCTGCAGCCACAATACTGGAATACTTCATACAGACATTCTATCCCATGTCTCTGATTTTAATTTTTTTTTTTTTTTTTTTTTTTTTTTTTTTTTTTTTTTTTTTTTTCTAATCTGTTGCTTCTCTCACCTCTGGGGAAATTCAAGCAGCTGGTCATTCTGGCCAAGGCATTCACACCCTGCTGCCAAGCAAGTGCTCAAGTCAGCAGCCTGCGGTTTTTTGCTCTCCATGCTTCTGCTGGCTGAGAAAAGTGGGGGAAGAACTGCAGGTTCCCCTGCTCGGCTGCTTGGTGCAAGCATGGGTTTCAGTGTATTCCTGGGCTATTATTAGGTTGCCCTGGTTCACACTCAAAGTCCTCCCACCATTCCCAGCAGGATGCCAATTGCTGGCAAGCTCCAAGAGCCTGAAGGCTGTGCATCTGTTCAGAGACTGACAGGTAGCACAGCGAGTTAAAAAGCCTACAAATTTTCAGCATGAGGCTTTGTCTAGACAAATAAAAATCCCAACTTCGCTTTGTTTTCTTCTTCCAAACACCAGCTCGTGTTGCAGCCCTGCTTCTCGTGGGGAGCAGTTACTCATCCCAGCAGCAGCTCTCACGTTCCTCCATCCCTTTGGAGAACGACAACTAGTACAGAAGACTGTGGGTGTCTCCTATGCAGCAAGTTGTCTGGGAATATCTTACTGATGCCTTTGTCCATCTGCCTGCGGTGTCTGCTCATCACTGTCATTAATATTGTCAGCATGACTAAGAGAAAGAATATTCTGCACGCTGACCCTTTGTAATGAAGCAACATGAATTTCATACCCTGCCTATAGTTTTCCTATCTAAAAAGAATAGTTTAAAAAAGATGCAGCTGATGGAAATGTTCAAAAATTAAGAAAAAATGAAATAAAATACTCCAGCAGAGACAACAAAAGGAAGCCAATACAATGGAAACAAAGTACAGAGCTGCAGACTGTTCACCGACATGATCCAAGCTACCAGCTTGCCATTCGGCCCAGATAACAACCTCGGTGTTTACTAGACAGGAAACAGAAGGTCTCTGGTATCTTTCCATGTCCTGAATATCACAGGATCTCCAGCACAGTTATCAGAGGCCTGAATTCTCCCCTAGAGGCAGGGGACATCCATGGGACTCCTTGCATGGGACATCCACACAGAAATGGAGGAAGCCCTCCAAGGTCCTTCAGCATCTAGTGACAGATTAATCCACTTTGCCCACTGAAGGAAGTCTGAGTGTGTCATCATTAACACAAATGCAGGAGATGACCCTACACAGTCCCATCCAAGGCAAGTTCTCACTCTGCCACAACCCTTCAGCACTCAAGGAACTGAGTAGCAGCAATTCCCAGTAAACAGAATGCCTAGAATGAACTTCAAGCAAAACTACTAAACCCTGTTGCCCAGAAAAAGAGATTAATATAAATTCTTACAGTCTAATTCTATATCCTACAGAGGACTAGCAGGCACACCGAGTGAAACTGGTATGAAAACTGATGTCTATTCTGAGATATTTCTCTTACCAGAAGGAAAAAAAGAAAGTAAATATACAGAGTGGACAGTCTGGGAATTTGCTAGTTTAAATACCACAAAAATGGGCTAAGGCTCACACACATCTGTTAATCTAATTTACTGAATTATTCCCATCCCACTTGCTCACTACAAATAATAAATAAAAATACTAATTCTGTCTGTGAAGAAATGAAACAGGCAGGCAAGCATCAAAATCATTACATGGGCATTTGCCAATCACTCTGTTCACATTTTTACACCACAGATCAATTCATAGGCTTTACAGGCAGATAGATAGTTCTAATCGAGGCATCCTCAGAAAGTTTAACAAAAGCAGTATTTATTTGCAGGTTTTACCTGCAATACTTAGCAATGCACTCATGCCACCTATTGGCAAATTATATGAGTCACACGAGTCCACATTTCTGAGGAAAAGAGATCAAATATTTTAAATATAAGGTAGTGTGTTGACAATGGATACTAAATATGAAAGACTCAGAAAAAAAATATAGCACTCAGTTTATACAGGGAATTTCCCTAACAATTGCCTGAATATATCGTATGTTATAAAGAATTGCATAGAAACAAGTACTCGGTAGGATCATGGCAAGTCCTAACAGCAGCTACTCCAATACAAATTCAGGGCTTCAAAACAGCCTCTTTTGATCCAGCACAAGGATCTAGGGGCAGAAACACAACCCAAGAGATATTCGGGTTATTTTCAAATACTGACGTTTTCAAAACAATTTTATCAAAGAATATGAATTCACACTCACATTAGAAAAAACTCACACAGTATCGTAGGGCTCTCCAGTCACAGTTCTTTCTTGCAAAACAAATGCATGGCCTAATCAGCCATGAGGAGAACTGACATGAGGATGGCAATAAAGAACACTATAGGAAATGTTTGCTGCTGTCAGTGGCAGAAAGAAGTTGAGAAACAACCAAGAATCTTTGGACTTTTCCAGGGCCTGAGTTGGAAATAAGAATGAAAAATATTTTGGAGTATTTTTCTATGGAAAGCATCCTGTGCAGCATTGAGGAGACCAGGGAGATGCCATCTATATGTATTTCCTGTCATTCCTTCTGGAAAGCAAAGTAAAACTTGCTTAAAACCCATTGCTGGCTTCCCTATCAGTTCTTTTCTTCCTTAATACAAGCATTTCCTTCTGCATAGATGGTCAACATTTAATTGCATGGAATACAGACGAGGAAAAAATAAATAAAGCAGAGGAAAACTCAGCTGTGGAGACAAGTTTCAATAGAAATGTAATGAATACTCCTGCCAAGAATCATTTACAAACTTCCTATTCAGTGCTAACCATCAGAAGCAGGACATGCACAATTCCATCTGCGAACGCAGAGATAAGAAGCTGTTATTCAGTACCCAAAGCCGTTTGCTACTGGCCAGTGGCAAATTTGCCACTTGAGGCTACAGGAGCAAGAAAAACGATGGCATTTTGAACTCCAACAATTACAGTCCCCCAGGCTGGTGACCTCCCGGGCGCTGGGGCCTCCAACCTGCCCTCTCTTCTGCACATTTAGGTCCATTCATTAGGTTGGGAGCGGGGAGAGGAAGAACTGGGGCACTGACGCAAGCCTCCTGGTGCCATTATTCAAACAGCTCCAGGAGCGAGAGCCCAGCAGAGATATAAAAATATTCACCGCGATAAGCATGGTCAGGCTCCCTTCCATAGCAGGATCCTTCTCTGTTGTTACTGGCACATTAAAGGTCCGATGAGTCAGACAGAGGGAGAAGGAGAAGCTGCGTGATAATCAGTTGTTAAAGCTTTTACAGGTTGAGACCACAAAGGAAAGTTCTAATTATAAATTTTAGGGAAAAGGACTAAGGACTGAACTTGGAGCATTTAAAATTTCTTCTCTCCCAGCTGACAGATAATCTCTTTCAGGTGTCCAACCGCACAAGGGTGTACAAGCAATCAGTATGAACACAGCTTCCTATTCAAATCATAAAACTTAGGAAACCTGTAACCCTTTCTAAAGCTTCTAAATTTTCATGATTGCTCAAGGGAAGGAGGAAAGGGAAAAGTGTTTTCTTTCCAACTGAAGACAGTTGGAGAGGACTCTATTAAAGCTTCTCTCAGCTCACTGGCAGGAATATACAGAACTGAATATACACTACTTCTAATAAAGTACTATTAATTACTATTATTTGTTGATTTTTGATCATTACTGTTATTCATATGAATCATTTCTTCCTATATCCAGTTACAACTATATACATTAAGGTCAAAGTATTCAAAATTCAATAATTTCAATCAAGAAAAATGGATTGATGCAGAAGCTATTGTAAACAAAATTCTGTTTATGCATTTACATCAATGCAGGACCTTTACACACATCATTATATAACAGACAAACACTTGGAGTGATGCTGAAAATATTCAGGTAATTCACACCCATTATCTATTGCCCTGGATTTGGTACCACCTACCCAATGCAGCAAATACGCCAGTGGCTCCTCATGGACAGGCTCCCAGTGCTTTTGCCTATTTTGTTCCTCCTCTCTGGTCTCCAAAATCAATATCTGACCACCTGAACCTATATTTTATGTGTTTTTCAAAACAAAAATCCCTTTTGTTTATTAGAATGGATCACTTGCCAAAATGAAACCATTTATTTCTGCTGCTCTGGACCGACAGAGCACTGCTTAACTCACATTTACTTGTCCAGTATCATCCTTGCCTATGCCACTATGACACAGCCAGCACTGTCTGCCCTTCCAGCTCTGGTTTCTGAACACCCTTTTCCTCCATCTCCAGCACTCCCAACGTCACACAGATGGTGCATCCTGGAACAGCACAGAGGCAAGAACAAAGTGCTGGGACCAGTCTACAGGAAGGCTGAGGACATCCATGTGGTTTACCATCATCAAGAGAGAATAATCGTGCTCCGTCTTGGGAGACACAAACAAATATACATTGATACAGCAGGAGGTTCCAGGAAGGAAAATTTATCATCCCGGTCATTTTGGAATAATTTGCATTCCCTAAGGAAAAAGAGATGAGATGGCTGTTGCAGGTATGTGAGAAATGCTTTCTCCAAGATAGGACCTCACTGCATCCCAGCTGAGAGACAGACATCCTGAAACCACAGATAAGAAAGTGAGTTTTGCAATCCCCCTTAGCAGTGCATGGCAGAAACCAACAGTCACACATCTCTATCTGAAGTTTCCCTGTTCCTTATCTCACATAAAGGCAACACAACACGAGGACTATGACCAAAGATCCACCTAAGCTGCTACCCTGCCTGCGACAGCAGCCAAGAGCAGATGGCTAGTGTGAGTATAGGCAACCACACAGTGATACTTTCCCTCAAATTGCTTTCCCCACATCTGCTGTCTGTGGATCACGGCTCATTTTGAGCCAAACTTGGTATTCTCATATTTAAATAACCCTCAGCACTGGGATAGAAAATTGACCTTCACTCTGCCTTGATGAGCCCAGTAAACTCTAGGCAGACATTTTTATTCTTCCATCCACTCACTGCTATTTGTGCAGTGAGAAATTTGAGGAAGCCAATTGAAGCACAAACATTAAAATAACAATAAAAGAAAATCGCTCATCCAGAGTGCACATAAAAAATGCACAGCTCAAAAGAGATCAAGCAGTTCCTCCGCTCTCATCCTTCAACCTTCTCCCTAGTCACAGCAACAGTCTTCAAACGTGGGCCCAGAGGGCAGCAATGTTAAACTGGGGCTGAAGAAACTATTGCCTAAAAGGCACCCCTAAGAAGTGGCACCCCCACATTTGTCCCTTACCCACACAGGACAGCAGGGAGGCATCGTGGAAGCAGCTGGGGATACAGAGATGCTCCAATCTCTGCATCTCCAGCTCTACTAGGAAAGCACCCACCAGCAACAGCTCTAACTACAGTTTGTTGCAGGGAGGTTCAGAATCAGTTTAAATCCATTTTGGACCCATAGGTGCTCTGTTCTGAAGTCTATTGGGTTCATCAATTCAGTTTTGGCTAATACTATCCTCCATCTAGAATGAAATGTGAAGTGTAAATAGACACCAGGAAGGATCACATGTGGCTCTGGAACATAAGAAAAGCTCAAGTGCAGAATAAGTAATAGGGAACCTACATTAAAGCTGCAGGCAATCAAAATTCAACTCTGCTGTCTATTAGGCAGGACTGATGGCTACCTTGGCAAGATGGTCTATGAAATTTATGACTATTTAAAAATAAATAGCTGAATTTAAAATAGTATTAAAAATAAATAATACTTATCTATCAAGTACCTCTTAATTCTGTGAATCTCTGCATGATTTATGGAATCTTAATATTACACTTCCGACATTATAGAAAAGAAATAAAGTATAAAAAATGCTCTTCAAATTAATAGTAATATCTTGGTTCAGATGTAACATAATACTGCAGCAATCAACAGGAGAATTTCTAACACTTAAGAATTGAATTTCTCTAAATTTAATCACTAAGTATCACTAATATCCACCAGCCTTAGGACACAGACAAAGCCCTGCTGACCTCAGTATGACTAAAATACAACCATATCCTTCAGAAAATGTTGTGTGTGAATAGATGAGATAATTTCACACTGTTAAATGATCCGCAAAAGGACAGGACAGCCTAAAATAAAGAACAGCATGTTTTTTTCCTTCTTGTCAAGAAAAGTACTGTTTTTAGAAGGAATAGAGATTGATGCCCAGGGAAAGGGAAAAAGGGAATGCCCGAAGGAAAGCAATGGGAGTGCAAGCTTGTAGTTGGAAATTCAGCAGCAACAGCACTTATACCACCCAAAGAGTCCAGCAGCCTCTGCCCATTTCAACTATTTCTCACCACTCTGCAACTTTGCTGTTGGAAATATTTATGCAGTCACATACTGAGTTAGAATTTAGCCTATCTGGCTAAAAAGTATCTAACAGAAGAAATCATTTTATACAGGATGGGAATAGATCAATTGGTCTTAAGAAAAAAGTGCAAAAGCAAGGGGAATGACAAAAGGAACATGGAGAGATTAAAGCCTTGCATTGCTGTAGCATGAATTTCAACATGGAATTGCCCAAAATAAAAACAGCAATGATTATAGGAATGAAATCAAAGGTTTCCCAGTAATTTCTGTGAAATCTTACTGTTTCTTCCCTATTTACAAGGGCAAGAAAGGCTCAGGACAGGTGAACTGAGCACAGAAGACGCACAGCCTGAGACAGGGGAGTGAAAAAATTGCCACGTAGGAGACAACTCATTTCTTCTTTGGTATTTTGCTTTTAGCTACGTTTGAGTACTCCACAGTAACATAGAGCCAAGTAAAGCAATGCCAACAGCACTACTTCCTTACTAATATTTACTTCCTTACTGAAGCCAACAGGCCAGAGATTTGCACTTGACTCCAGCTGGATCAAGGTGGACTAAGACACCTGTACAATGATTGGACTGACAGCACCTTCCAAAACTCATAGTCTTTAAGAGAAGTAAAGAAGATGCATGGCTATGTGCCTAGGTACTTAATTCCCCACTACACTTTCCACCCAAGCATCTCTAAGCACTTTAGAAAAGTTATGCAGCGATGACAATTTTTCAGTCAATTAAATGAATATTCATTTAATAAGCAGGGATATATACTTGAATTTCTGACCACAAAAGGGATTCTCCAGCAATCTTTTCTTTCCCTGCCACCTCGTATTGGATAAGATGATCATATTCTTTTGAAAGGAAAAGAGAATACATTTATCTTGAGAGCAAAACATCTGATACCATACAAAGATAATAATATTCCTTTTTATATCTTACCAGTGTTTCATTATTTTTCTGCGAATATGATTTAAAAACAAAACAGACATAAAAGAAAGCCAATACACATCTTGAAGATTACTTTGATAATGTTAATACGCCCTTTAAAACTGAGGCCAGCTGGGAAATTGAAAGGGTGACAAGTGGAACCAACTTGTATTAGGTTGGCATGATACCAGTCACCGGCATGGCCTACATGACAGTGACAGCATCTGCAAAGTCGTTGATAAGGAAATCCTGTTAGTATGCAGGGCTACACTTTTTCTTCTCTGTCTTAAGCTACATCTTATGTGATTTTAGTTTTGCCATTTCCTCATTTTCTGACAAGAACTGATTTTTTTAAACTGAAATACCAGAGTGATTAAATAAATACCTAAATAACGGCTTCCGGCATTTCTTTTCTTTTTGTGAAAAGGGAGTCTAATATAAACTAATCTGATCACTCGGAGACTATTGGCCATGCATCTTTCCCATCAGAAGTTTAATATTTAGGATAGTAGTTTGCAAAAGAACACAAGTTCCTTTGGTGACTTTGATCTCCTCAGTTGTACTCGCCAAGATAGAGCTCGGTTGAAGATGCTTCAAACAGAAAAAACAAATGGGAAGGTGTTATTTGGTGAAATCTCATTCTAATGTGCAGATATACCCTAGAAGCACAAGGTAAGGAAGTGATCAACAGAAGACCCAAAGAGTCAAGGAAAAGGGCTATAGATTTGGAATATCTTGTGAAAGTAATTAATTCAGCCTCTTCAATTCTCTAATTCTTAATTGGAGCAATGTTTCTGTTTTCTATTTTTCCCCTCTCGATTCCAAGCTTCTCTCAATCTTTAATTAAGCTGTCCTAGAATCTTACAAGCTTTGTGAGCTTGTGAGATTTGTGAGCTTTGTCAAAAGAATTGGCATGTTTAAAGTAGTCCTTTTGCACCTGATATTTAGATTTCTGATGAATAAACATGGACCCTCTCACCTATGACTTCCACAGGCCCTTTCCCTGATTCTGAATCATATTGTGCCACCAATAAAATGCTCAAGATAGATTATCTGAAAATGAATACACTTATTTTTCAGCCTTCAACATGCTGGCTGATGGCAGCACTAAAGATAGCAAACAAAGCCTGAAAGGGAGCAAAAATAAAGGAAAGCAATTGCAAACACCTCAAAGAGCAAATATTAGGGCTTACTAAGGGTGACTCAGTGAAAAGCAAAAAACACACTTAGAGCAAAGAATACAAGCTATTAATACAGCTTACTTTTCTAGGAAAAAAAGTCTGTATAGTTGCACATACATTTCCTAATGACTTTTTGGTACTGTTGGCTGTTTGGTACTGCTAATTGATTAATGTTTTTGTATATTTTTTCCTTCCCTGTTTACCCATTCTCCTTTCTTCTGCATTTTATATTTGCATATTATTTCCTTTCATTTCCCCAAATCATAACAATTCCTAGTTCTTTTGCCTTCAGGTGTATTGGTAGACCTGCCATGCTCTGTTTTCACCAAACTTTACAGAAAAAGCATAACAGCCAAATAGACCAAACATACAAAATGAACTAAACTTGCAATCAAACTCCTCTGCTCTTACAATGTAGGAAATGATGTATATATATTTATAGATACACAAAGTAATTTAAACAACCACAATATAATCTTGCCATAGATGATAACGTAGGCGCACAAGTTACATTTGTGTAAAAATACAGAAGCAAATCAGCTGCAAAAACTTCCTCTCTGTTCATTTAGCAAATTGTTTTGAAAGACAAAACAAACACTCAAAGCTGAGAGTAAACATGAAGCTTTCTCCCCACTCACTGCATGCCTGATTGAAGCAAGTCGTTCTGAATTTAATTTCAATGGACATATCATGGAAACGTGACTGCTTGTGATATTTCCATTGGAAATACCAAAGAACTGTCCAAATATTACTTCTCCTATAAATATCACAAGGATATTTATGCCGAGATCAAAGTAGGAAAATAAAATGGGAAAGCAAAAGAACAGAGCTGAAAAAGGAAAGCAAGAGAGGAAAATCTGAGGAGCAGGATATAGAGAGACATCTTTTGAGAAGGTACATCTATAAAATTAGAAAAAGTTCTCAGGAGCTCAAGCTGAACTTTAGGGGATGGTTAAGATTTAGAACTACATGTTAATTGAGGAAAAAAAAGTAGAGAAGACTGGACAGAATAATTACTGGAAAAAATGCTTCCTAAAAAACATGTTCCTGGTTTTAGGATGGAGAGAAGAAGAAACGGCAAAGCGGATATCAAAGTGTGAAAGTCAAGAGCTGGAGTATAAAGTTGCATTATATATATGTATATATATATTATTTATATTATGTATATATAATATATATGTTTTATATATAATATATATAATACATACACACACACACCCCACCTCAAAA
>JAVCKT010030414.1:0-17104 GCA_032273925.1 Rhynchotus rufescens | reverse complement strand
GCGCCGCGCCTCAGCTCCGCCACCTCGCCCCGCGCCGTGCCTCAGCTCCGCCACCTAGCCCCGCGCTCCGCGCCTCGCCTCAGCTCCGCGCCCGGCTCCCTGCCCCAGCTCCGCCATGTAGCCCCGCGCTCCGCGTCGCACCTCGGCTCCACACCCAGCTCCGCGCCCCAGCTCAGCGCCCAGCTCCACCACCCAGCTCCACCACAGAGCTCTGCGCCCAGCTCCACACCCCAACTCCACCACCCAGCTCCGCACCTCAGCTTCCTGCCCTAGCTCCGCGCCCACTCCGCGCCCAGCTCCGCATCCAGCTCCCCACCTCAGCTCCTCACCCCAGCTCCGCGCCCAGCTCCGTGCTACACCTCGCGTCTCTCCTCTCTCCCCAGCCCCACTGTGTGACACGCAGCACTTTGGAGCGCCACGTCTGCCCTGTGGCCTCGCGTCTCCCCAGCCTGCCCAGACCTGAGCCCCAGAGGGCCGGTCACAGCGGGGGCTCAGGTGACCCGGGCCAGCCAACGCAGCCGCACTGCCCCAGTGCAAGGAGGGGGCGTTGCGGCCGCCATCGTGACAGGCTGAGGCAGCAGGCAGGAGTCCGTGCAGCCCCGGCCATGGTGGCACCCACCATGCAGCAGCGCCGCATCCGCCCATCCCGCCTGGGCCCCTTCCCTGCTGGGATCCCTCCTTGGCCACCGCATCCCCAGCTCCGCTCACCATCCTGCCTCTCCTCATGGCCAAAGAAACAGACCTGATTGTTCCGTGTCAAAAAGACACCACATGCTGCACCAAAGACACCTAGTATAGCCAGGTGTATGCTGCTCAGCACCACTTTGTTCTCCCCTCAGAAAGCAGGACATGGGAAGGGATATTCTTCCCCTTTTCCACGCATGCTGGCACGGGCAATGTCCAAGCCCCAAGAGCAGAACATCCGCAGTGCCTCAGCTGCCGCTTGCCCGGTTCTGCTGTGTGAGGTACACAAACTATGGCTCCTTTTGCAAATCCTCTCGGTATTTTTAGAAGCCTTTGTTTTGTCCGCAGGAACAGACAGAAAATTGCCCTGTGGCCGGGTGCGCGGCAATGCAAACGGGGACCTGCAACTTTCCAGGCAGGCCATAACTGGCCCTGCTCTGCACGGCGCAGCAGCACGTCCACCCGCTGTCCCCAAGCTCGGGGCCGCTGCCTTAAGGATTAAAGAGTATCTTTAAAGCCTGAAGATCCTTGAGGCAGCACACTGGGAAAAGCAAGGATTGGTGTTGGGCGTGATGGGACACCCTGCAACCTGAGTGAAAAAATAGACTGAAGAGATGTAGTCACATAAACTCCTGGAAGCAAAACCGGGGAACAGGTTAATAAAAAAGTATTTACAGGAGCAAAGCAACATGAGCGGCCATTAAAAAGCCCTGGTCCCCTTCGGCCCAGGATTCGCCATGGCTCTCCAAATCTGTCCTTCCTTCTGTGCAGCACTGTCCGGCCTGATGGTTGCTCTGTCCCTGCTCTTTGTAGCAGGGATCTCTTCTTGGATTCACTTGGATCTTTCTTTCAGTGCCAGGGCTTGTTCCGTGGTCACGCGCGCGCAGCCCGAGCAGCTGAAGGCTCCAGCGCGTGTGGGATCTGTCCCTGCCCAGCGCCGTTTCGGGGCTGAGCCCTCCCACTGCCGCTGCTTGTTTGTGTCCAGGAGAGGAGTTAACTTACCTGAACTAACCAAGTTAACCAGGCTGAGCTAGCCCGGGCGCCATGCACCAAGCTGCCCATGCTGCCTGCGTGAGCGGGTCGCTCTGTATCCGCCAGATTTCTTTGGATAAAACCACGTGGTTCCTGCCCATTGGGCGGGGCTGCCACTGTGTCCCTGGTGCCAGTGCTGGGGAAGCAGCTGGAAATGCAGCAAACAGAAGCATCTGCTGCACAAAGCATGCTTTCAGTTCACGACTAATTACGCTGTGCTCGAGCAAAAGCTGCCGTTTCCCTGCGCTTGTGCCCCTCGGGGCCGACAGTCTGCAGGGCTGCAGCAACCAGTGGCTGCTTCGCTGTATGTCAAACTAGTGAGCAGATTTCTACTGCTGTAGTAGACGCTATAACTGGAAAAGAAGAAGAAAAAAGAAGATTTGCAGAGCTGGTGACTGTTTTCATTACCATTCTCTTAAATGAGAGCAGAATCCATAGTCAGTATCAGCCTGCATGGTCCAAGCTTCCCTCCTTCCAGCAGCCCATCCTGTTTATTCGTTAAGGAATCAGAGAGGTAACGGCAAGGTAACCACCAAGCAGCATTTGTCAGATGTCTGCAGCAAGAAAAGAAATTTGCATTTAACCCTTTAGTTATAACCATTAAACTTAACTGAGAAAGGACAGTTCAATGGAAAAATGGCACACATTTTCAGTGCGACGCCTCAAAAAATTTTTGTTCCAAAAATCCATTTAATCTATTACACTCTCTTAGCTTCTTTTGCTCTTGTAATTCACTTCATTTTCCCCTGGAAAGCGACAGCCCGCAAAGATAACACACCAGCATGCCCCAGACAGAGAGGTTTTCCAGGCCTGGTGGGGATTATGGGGATAGAAATAAATTTCAGGAGCAATAGCTGGATGGAAATCTGTTCATTTTAACTCTGCAGTGCAACTGGAGGGCAAGCTGACGTCCTTCCCCAGGGCACCCCTGCCCACAGCACTGTGCAGCGATGCCAGCACTCCTCCATTGCTGCGAAAACCCGGCCCTGGCTCGGTTCTCTCCAAGAGAAAATTAGTGTGCTGGGCACATCAGGGTTGTGTTGGGCACACAGGGCTTTTATGGGAGGTCAGGGACAGCCGCCCGCCTCCTGCGCGAGCAGCTCCGCTCCGTGGCTCCGGCCGCTCTCCCGGCGCCGGAGCCGCGCTCTCGGTGCGCGCGGAGGCAGCTGGTGCCGCTCGGCCAGCGCGGGGCTGGCGGGCGCAGCACCCACGCTGCGGCCTGGGGACCTGCTGCCTGTTGCCCCGTGCCACGGCCAGGCACCGCGTGCCGCTCCCCTCGGTGACCTGCTGCAGCAGCGCCGGCCGAAGGCTCCGCGTTCGGTTCTGGCAGCGTCGCCCGGAGGGGGCTGCGCGAGCCGGGACAGACCTGCCTCAGCACATGGGCATGCTGGAAAAATCCCACCTGAGGAAGCTGCCGAGGACGGAGAGACAGACACAGGGGCTGAGGAGCAGACCTGCCTTCCCACGCACAGGAACGTCTCCGCCAGCCGAGCAGGCTGCTCCGGAGCCGAGAAAAGGAGCTGTCTCCATAAAGCTGCTTCCCAAGGGCTGTACACAGGACAGTGTTCCCTCCTTATACACAGTTCCCCTCTTCATACTTATTTATGGAAAGCAGGAAATTCATTTCTTTGCAGAGGCAGCCAAAATTAGTCTTGGGGACAGATGTCCCGTTTCAGCTCCAGCTCTTGATCTGCATGTTTTCCACCAGCCCTGCAGCTGCTCCAGGGGAAACACCTCCAACTGGCCAGATGCTCTCGCTGAGCCTGAGCAGGGATTTTGGGGCCGTTGGAGCTTTTTTGTTGAACTCTGCTGCTAAACAGGAAGGGAAGCTCTGACCACTGCTGCTGCTCTTCCAGAGACCATGCTAAGAGGCAGCATGAACCAGGAACAGGCGCTGCTCTGCCTGCCTATCCCACTTTAATCTGAGAAGGCTTCACGATGCTGTTTGCTGAACGGATTCGAGAACGAGCAGGAAGCAGAATGTGGGTAACAACCTTCAGCTTCAAACTAACTTTGTGGCATCTGCAAACAACATTTCAGCTAACAGGAACAACTCTGAGCTCTTCCCTCTGGCATCAGAAGTGCCACAAACAAATGTCACTAAATTGAGGGACTCCAAGAGAAAGCTAGACAAATGCAACCCCCCAAATTAGTGATACAGATCCACTAGCTTGTTGATAATTCACATTAGCTTGTAAACCATTCGTAATCTGAATTTGATGCAACAGCTTTTTGAGTTTTTTTTTTTAAGAACAGTTTGTTAGCCATTTGTGGTGATGTGTAAGGATGAGAGCCCTTCTCTCCAACCACGTGCATTTGAGAGCCCTTCACCTACACTCACTGAACAGCTCACGTTTAGGAGGCATAATCGAAGGTACCAGGGGCTGCTTGTTCATGGACTTGAAAACGCCGTCCTCTCTCGCCGTCCCGCAGCTCTGTGGGAAACAACATTAGAACGCTTTAACGTGTGCAATGATAGTCACACTGCTGTGTTGCACGTTTTCCAAGTTTTAATAGACACAAAGTGAGTCCATTGTACTTAAGACACTACAATGACCTTGTTCTATTGCATGTCCTGCTCCAATTACATTTCTGAGTACAGTATTGAGTAGAAGTTCGGTAGCTTTAAAATTAACAGGTGTGTGAAATCGGTAAGTAAAATAAGCAGCAGCAATAATTTTTGGGACTTTATTAAGAAGAGCTATCTTTCAGGTAATAAATACATTCCAAGTTGTGGTATTTGCTGTTCTCCTAGTCTATGGCTGTACGATTTCTCCAATTCTCCTCCAAGGTTAAAACATCCTTAGGACTTTGCTGCCAGCCTGGCACCAGCAGAGCCCTCGGCGCCAGCTCCAGGTGCCAGTCCCTTGCACGGACGATTAACGGAGCAGTCTGGTGAGGATGCCCGTCCTCCGGGCACGCGCGGGGCAGCCTCCTGCTTCTCCCGGGGAGTGTGTCAGGATGTTACAGACTTCGTGACACTCTAGGAGAACAGCTGTGCTCTTGTCTTCGGTTACCTTGGGAAAGCGGGAGAGAGGGGGTTACCGCGCGGGGCTGCGAGGCGCGGGCGCCTCCGATGCATCCGAGCCCGGCGTTCTGCTTGAAACCTGCAGCGCTGCTCCAAGCGCCCCTCACAGAAACCTCAGCGGTGGAAAGAAAACCCTCGCAGCTCAGATCTGTGGCCTGCGAACACAAAACATGATAAAACCAAGAAAGTGACCACCAAAAGCAGGAACATGTTCGCATTTTCCACGCTGCTCAAAATGCACCAATATCCTCTCGGAGAGCACAGAACCCAACAGCCCAGACTGCTTTGCCAGGGCTCACTGTCCAGAGTGATTTGGTCTTGCCCATATATTTCTCTTTTTTAGGATCTCAAACAGATTTAGCAGACTTAACACACAACAGACTTAAGTTGATTTAACACACCAGGGACATCTGCCCTGAACGCTATATTCCCATAAGAACTTCAATCGGATTTCATGTGCTTTGGCAGTAATTTCTGCAGAATTATCCTGCTCCTAAGTGACTAGGATGTGTCAGGACAAGGCCCATTACTCCAAGTCAGAGGATAAACTGACTGTTAATCTTGCAGATTCATCTATTCCTTGGCCTTCTGATGCCGACTGAGATTTTCAATAGCACACAACTCACTCGCACGCTGATCTTCCCTCCAACAAAACCTTACAGCGGGGCATGGATTGGCAGCACATTCCCTAACGGTTTGTGCAAAACGGTGCTGCTGTAAAAACAGATGATAGTTTGAGAATATTTGCGTAAATAGAAAAACAATGTTTCATTGTTCTGGATGCATTACCAAGGCCCCCAGACAGGTTTATTCTTTGCGATTTTTACATTCATAGTACTTGGGAGACAGAAATACCTCAGCAGAGGCCCCGTGCCAAACCATCTTCCCAATGAGGCATCCCACCTGCGTGGGTGCAGACCCTGCATCCTCCATCGGGAAGCAGAGCAGGCCAGCTAAGACCAGCTAAGACTGCTCTGGGGCAAAGATGAGGGATTCTCCCCTCAGAGAGCGAAAAGCCGGAGCTCGTGGCAGAGCCGCCTGCCTCGCAGACAGCGGGCGACTCCGCATCTCTAAGCAGTGCAGCTTCGCCTCCTCGCTCAGATTTGCCAACAGTTCTGGCACTAACACTCACTGAGCCTACAAACATGAGCTCAGGAACTCTGTGCTCAGCGAGCAGAGGCCTCCTCGCTGAGGAGCTCGGGAACCTATTTTAAGTAACCCACTAAGCAGCACTAGAAGCTTTCAACAAGCAGCCAGTATGTGCAGCACAGGGACAGTTGTTCATTCCTGCTCACTTGGTCTCTGGGAAGCTTCAGACGTTGCTGTTATTACATAAATAAATAAATAAACAAATAAAAGCCTGAAGGAGGAGCAGCATTCCTGCAGCAAGGATGCACGCGTGAGTACAGGGGGGCCGTGGTGATTCCAGATGTGGCACAGTGCAGCAGCCTCTGTGCTAAACCGCACGGTGAAAGCGCGGCAAAGAACGCTCTCCTGACGGCAAGAGCTTATTCATCACAGCCAAAGGCCACTTCGGCTGAAACAAGACCACTGACAGGGTGATTCACCGGTTCAGCCGCAGCTGAAGGGCCGGCCGCGCTGCGCGTGGGGCTGCTGCTCGCACGGCGCCTGCGCCCCCGGCCCACACTTGCCCCCGGCTTCCCAAAGGGCACACGCAGAACACGGCCAGCACCTTCCGCAGCGTGCGGCCTGCGCGACTCCCTGCCCTTACGGAAGCACCTTGGTGCAAGGGGCCTCCAACGAGGCCCTGGATCTCGCAGCGCTGCAGAGAGTGTGTAGCACAACCCCACTCACAGGGGCCTGCGCTGCAGCACCGCTGTGAACACAGGGCCCGAGGCTCACCCAAGAGCGGGAGTGCCCGAGGGAAGGAGGGAAAAGAAGTTCCCCCGCCCCCGTTGGCTGCTCTGAGACAGACACCCAGCCTTCTTCCAGCGGGTATTTCCAGTCTCTTCAGGATTCAGAGGTCGAGCAGCAGCTAAAACCACCTCAAAAGAGCAGGCGCTCAGAAATCCAGACACTATCCTGGTTCCCCGTTCTGCAGCTCTAAAAGCTGGGGCAGGAGGTACCGACTGCTGCCTTCTAAAAACTGCTACCTGGATGGGAGAAACAGACAGCCTTTTCCCACTCGGACAGGTCAGGTCAGGGGAGATGTTCACCGAGTCCTCAGCTTGAAGATCTTTGTGTAAACACCCCGTGATCCCTGTGTAAACACCCGTCCTTCTCAGCAGAGCTGAAATCCAGTATTTTGCTGTCCCATTTTCTTGGTTTCGCCTAGTCCTGCTCTGCGCCTCCACGTGCTCCTAGGGCTGCCTAGAGAAGAGCAACAGAAGTACCTGGACAGGCACCATCCTCTGCGACGACTGGCTGCTCAGCACCACTTTGCTGTTGCAGACAATTTACTCGCTCTTCTTACTGTGTGCAAGCACCCAACATCGAGCACTCTGAAACACCCAGAGGAGATTAGCTCTGCAGCAGTGAGCACAAGCGTTTTCACTGCTTCTTCACCTTGCGTTCGAAGTGACCTCAGAGCCCCGATTTCCCCAGGGTAGGCAGCCTGGCACCTGGCAGGAACCTGCCCTCCCCAGACAAGGGCTGCTCTGGACGACCGCGGAGCAAGGGCACCGCGCGGCGTGGGGCCGGGCGCTCTCCCTCGCAGCAGTGAAGCTGTCGTCTCCTCCACGTGAGTAGCTGCTTCTGGAGGAAAAGCTCCTGATCATAATGCTGGGGATTAACCACAAGCTGTAACGAAGCCCTAGCAAGCTGGCCTGCCTGCAGACACCAGCTCTTCTGCCCCTTGCTTTTCACACCTCTCATCTTTGGGGGGAAAAACAAGGATTCCTGAACCCAAGGACGAGTGCAGGCTGCTGCCGTGGGCCCAGGAGGGCAATCCCCACACGCCGTGCACATCACATTATCGTGTTAGTCATTCTGCTGCAAGCGTTGCCCGTTACAGAGGCCGCACACATCGCAGGGAAAGCAGGTTTCTCTGATCCCACAAGAGCAAGAACTTTGTGCAGACTGCAGAGGTCACAGCACATTACTTAAAAGCATTAAGTCCTTCAGAAATTACTGAATTTGGGGAAGACGGAAAGGTTTCATTAGAAAAACAGTGTGCCCCTCTCTTCTGGAAGACATACATAGCCAGTGCCCAAGCGTGACTATACACCGAGGGCAAAGCGGCTGCCGGAGCTCATGTGGGATGGCTCGGACACGAGCTGCCCAAGAGAATTCCTGGTCCTTTTGCTGTGGGGAGATGACTCACGTTTGCTCGAGCAGCGGCCGAGTGGGATGCCCCGCGTGGCCCGGCTGGGCGCGAGTGCTAAGGGCCACCCGTGTTGGGCGCTCGCAGCCCCTGGCAGGCGCAGGCTCCTCTGCAGCGCAGGCAGCCACGGCGCTCACCTGGGCTGCGCGCTGCAGGACGGACACACCGACGGGCACCCCCTGCCTTGGGCTGCACAGCAGCACGCTGCAGGTTCTCACAGCAGTTGTGAGGTCCCGAGCCCACAGAGCCCCACCTTCCCTCCGAGCATGAATATGGAAAATGTTGTGTCATGCCCTGGCGTCAGCCTGCCGAACGTGCCAAGCAGCTTCCCGGGGCTGCTCCTCTCCTGGAGAGCACAAGCCCTCTGCTTCGCACGGGAATATCCCCCATGTCCCCAGCTCGTCCTTCCCTCCTCGCGCAGGGCAGCAGGGGCTGCACGGCCTCGGCTGGTGCAGGTGTTGGCACGCGCGGCGCAGTGCGTCCTGGAGCCGGTGCCACGGCTGCGTCTCAGCGGCTGGGGGGACACTGCAGAACTCACCGAGCTGACACAGCCAGTGCTGCCAGGAAGGCAAACGGCGTCGGGGCGAAACGCTGCAGACGACCAGGCAGGCGCTGCCAACACGTCCACTATCGCACCCGTCATCCCCAGCTGCACTGCAGCTCCATGACCCCACCGTGCTCTGCGGTGCGCAGCAAAGAGGTGGTCTACATTGCTCCCTAACTGCTGCTGAGAGCAGCTATGTGCACCCGCAACACCCTGCGCGGCGCCAAACGTGAAGTCATAGCCCAGTGCTCCAAATTTCACACTACAGCTTGCTAAATATAGCAAGCACCCAGTACACTCCCATTTTGCTGTGCATAGCAGCACTGGGCTTTTTGTGATGAATTGCTACATTTATAGATACTGAGGCTAGATTAAGCTAACAGCAGTAAATTAAAACCTTCAAAAAGTATTTTAAAGTTCAATGATATTGCAGCCACAGCACAAGGGGTTAAAGACGGAGTAAAGGACTCACTAGAGCACGAGAGTAAATGAATATAAGTTGCAAGTTGTTTCATGCAGAGATGTACTCGAAATTTTAGAAGGAATTTTAATAAAACACTTCATTGTGCGAGCAGACTGGAAGAAGAGCAAATCTGCCATGAGAAACGCTCAGGAGGATCCCAAAGCAACCAGAGCCGAACTCACTGAACACTGCAGAACTCCCTGAGCCTGCGGAAGCCCCTGCCGCGCTGCGGCTGCCACTCACACCCCAATGCAGCGGCACACGTGCTGCGTGGGGCACGCGGTGAGCAGTGCGGAGTCCCGAGCAGCAGGCTGCGGAGGCCGCCTCGCATCCCGCTCCCCGACCGGGGCCACCGCCGCGGGGTTGTACACAAGGTCGTGTGCAGGCAGCGGCGCCTGCGCGCGCAGCCGACCCCGCCGCAGCAGCCATCCCGCGGGGACGTGGGGGCGCCAGGACCCGCTCCCTCCCCTTACAGCCTCCCCTCAGCACCGTGGGCTGCTGACGGCAGGCGAGGCGGGGAGGGCCAGGCCTCAGACCCTCCGGGACAGCAAACAGGGTCTCAACCCCAGCCCACGCTGGGGATGAATCCCTGGGGCCTCCCACGGGCCCCCAGGGCAGGGCTGTCTCTAGAGGCACCACAAGCAGCGTCGCACACGGTGCTGCAGGTGTCTGCCCTCCCGCTGCAATGCTGAGGTTCGGCCTGGCACTCCCTGCCCTTCAGGACACGCTTTCCAGGGGCGTTTGGGCCCCAGAGCAGACAGGGTGGGTGCAGAGAGCTGAGGAGCGACCCACCGTGCCCACGTTCCCAGTCGCTCCCCAGTCTCAATCACAGCAGCCCAAGGGGTAGAGACATGCTAAAAGGTCGTGCTTCCGAGCTAGACACAGATCCCACGGTAAGAACAATCTAGGTAAGGTCCCAGCGACGGCAGGAGCAGCGCTGCACGTATGTGCGCCGAGCGGCCCCACACACCTGCAAAAATAGAAGCTACGGAGCAGCACGAGAACGTGTTCAGCAAGCCTTCCTCTCTTGGCTATCACTGAGAGCGTCTCCCAGAGCCCACTGTCACACACGGCCTGCTCTTGACCCACAAAACTTATTTTTGTAGCCAGAGGGGCTTCTTCTTGCAAAAAAAATACAGATTTTTATTACTGTCCCTAAAATGATCCTAACAGCTTTTCTAACCCCAAATAAGCATTCTTTTAAAGACAACTACGTCTACCTTTGCGCATGACTGTTTCCCACTTTTTCCCCACTTTCATTTTCCACTTTTTGCCCTCCGTCCCTTGGGGAGCAGCTCCACATGCAGCTCAGAGCTCCCTCCGCAGCAGGAAGCAGTGGCTGCTCAGCTGGCCCCAAGCGCAAGTGGTGGCGCAAGCTGCAGCGCAAGGTGCAGCGCACGGTGCAGCGTGAGCCACGGCACAGCCGCAGCCAGCCGCAGTGCAGCCGCAGCAAAGCTGCAGTGCAGCCGCCGCGCAGCCGCAGCAAAGCTGCAGTGCAGCCGCCGCGCAGCCGCCAATGAGCCGTCCCGAGCGCCGCTCGCTCCGCGCTGCCAGCGCGGGCAGTGCTCCCACTGCAGCCGCAGCGGCCAGCACCCTGCTCTTGGGCAACGCTGCAGCCCACGCAGCGCCGCGCCGCCTACAAACGCCCCGCGCCCGCACGGATTTAACGGGAGCTCCATCGTCACTGTGGCTCTAGTGCTAAGGAGTTGCAATCATCAGTGAGAACTACAATGACAGCCTTCAGGAAAGGACAGTCAATCAGCAGCCAAGAGGGCTGCTGCAGTCCCACCTCGGGAAAACTCAACAAAACAGCAAAATTACATGTCCCTGAAAGAACAGACTTGGACACAGGGTAGATCTCAGCAGCAGTTGCTCTGTTAGTGGCACGCACCAAGATAAGCTGGTCTCATAGGGAAACAGACGTGCCGCATGCAGAACGTGCAGCGCTGTTCGGCTTTCCTGCTTCTCCTGTGAGGAGCTGCAGCTGCTTATCCAATTACCAGGCGATCTCAAGAGCAGCCAGGTGCATCGGGTTGGCAGCTCACCTCAGATATTTAAAGCAAAGACCCATCTTCAGGAAGACAGCTGGAGGAGGCCAGTAAAACGGTGACACCAAGTTAAATATATCTCTACATCCATATAAACACAGAGAGATTTGCTTGACAGTCCAGAAAGGAGGAAAGGTCTGGCCTTAATCCATGCCCTGCTGTGATTTTCTTACCATTTTCAATGTTTTCTTCTTTCCCCTGCTTTAAAGAACTCATTACAGCCCTCCTGCCCAGTGTCTGTGACTACATACCACCTGTGTCAGGCCCCAAATCCTCTCGATGCATTAAAGACTAACAAGAATTAAGCAGAACAGACATGTCTACAGCAGGAATAGCACTGGCTTGAGTACACAGAGTCTTTCCAGCACTAAAAAAGGGGAAAAAATAAGAACCAGTGTTACTATAGGGCGCAGTGTAGAAAGCTAGCCTTTCATTACAACACTCTTTGTGATGGTTAGTTGTCATTTTCATGGTTAATCCATCCCCTTGTTTAATGCATCACAGATAAAATCTTCTTTACTATGGCAGCCACTACTGGGAGGCAGCCAAACAGCCTAGATCTTATTGAGGTTGATGGGTGCTTTCCTCCTGGCCTGCAGAGAGCAGCACAGCAGGAAGCACCGACTGACAGTGCAGAGGGCAATGCTGTTTCCAGGCACCAAATACTCATGCTGGACAAACGGACAGTGCAGAGGGCAATGCTGTTTCCAGCCACGCCGCATCCTGGGTGTCCAGGCACCAAATACTCATGCTGGACAAACGGTTAATGCTTGAAGAGACAAAGAGCACAGGTTCCCCAACTCTCTGCTCTCCAGCCCTGCGAGCAGCATCAGCAAGACGCACGCAGAGGTGCGAGGGAGCAGCTGCCCGGTGCCGGCGCTCCCGGGGGAGCTCTCTTGGTGTCCCGCCTCGGCACAGCACCAGCCCTGCACATGCAGCCTTAGCCCCACGTGCGCAGAGAAAGCCCCAGCACCATTCGGTGCTCAGAGACAGGGGCTGGCACATGCATTCTGAAGAGTCTTTAGGAAAATGTCTTCATAGGAAATCAACCACTTACAGGGGAGACAAGGGCCTGAGACAGCATCTCTGACTGCTAATTGCTTGGTATTGTTATGTGAACAAGACAAACTCTTCTTGGAATCAAGAATGTATTTCAGTCTTTGAACCAAAACAAACTTCAAAGAAATTGAAGGAGCAGGAGCTTTTAGCTCTCTAAACACATTAGTTTTAGCCCAAATGACGCATCAATACTCACCATGTCTTAGCTATATATAGCTCTAATACATGACTATAATTTTATTAGCTCTTCAAGCAGAAACCAGTGGGAAACACCCTCCAGTGGATTTGCATCCCCTGTATTAATTTCTTTGTAGTCTCCTACGAGATCTGGGGCTCCAGCTCCCACGTGTCTTCCTAGAGTTTCAAACTACAGGCAATCATCACCTATGAAATCACTACCACCAGCTCACGCCCACGCATTTCAGTTTAACAAGTTTCAACCTCAGTCCTTAAGGATAAACAAATGCAAACAAAAGTGAATGCAAGTTAAAACACAAAAGAAGTTTTCCATGGGAGGCATTAGTCCAGCAAGCACTCACCTGATACCAGAGGCAAAGTTATGTTTCAAACTGTGTTAAGAGATCTCTTATTTCTGGAGTCAGATGCTCTACTGCCTTTGCAGCTTCTGTGATTGCTTTCCGATACATTCCTTTCTTCTTGCGATTAAATCTCAGTTTGAAAAATTCAGAGAAAGGAGAGAGTTTTGAAACAGATAACAATGAAGTCGTTGGAGAACCAAACCACGATACTTTAGCTTCTCGCCATGAAGGTTCCCCATTTTCCTTCTGGCTAAGGTTTATATCAAGAACACGTGCGGGCCACCATGGGAAACCGTGAATTTTACCCCAAACAATATCTCCCACCGAAACAGTTCTTCCATCTTCAGTGATGCATTTAGACACACTTTGCGTATGTAGCCTAACTGTTAAGGGTGGCACAATCTTACGCTCATCTTTTGAAGATGAAGAGACAGATGCATCATCACCAGGTATAAAGTCACATATTTCTGGTGATGTTACTTCTGAACTAGAAGACTTGGATTCATCTAGACTGTCATTACTACACACGGACAAACTAGAAGAATCTGCTTTTCTTTTACGATAATTCATTAGGAACGCCAAGTTATCGTGTCCATCTTTACCTTGGGGAAATCTTTTAAAGTCATCATCTTCCCCTGAACTCCCTGAAGATATCTCAGCTAAACTTCTGTCTGTAGATTCGTCATTGTAAAATGCACCAGGATTGGACTCCCTGCTGTTCTGAAGGACATTTATCTCATCAATAAGTTCTGCTTTATAAATTGAAACATTCTGACCATCATTTATTCGATGGGGCTTCAGTCGGATCTTTGGAGGTGGAGCATCTGCACTGGAATGCACAGGCCGTGTGAGCTTCAGTTTTGGAATGGAAGCAAGCTGGCTGCCCGCTGACTTGTCCATTAAACATTTGGTTTCTCGACATGGCTCAGAGTCTCTAGTCTCTTCTTGGTCCTCCTCTCCATTCTGCAATATTCGCTGGGCACAAAATGGTTTGACTGAGCCATGAACCCGCGAAGGAATTTTCACAACTTCACCTTTCCCTTGTGGAGTACTGTAAGATATTTTTATAACTGGGGTTCGATGCACTAGTTCCCCAGAAAACTTGTCCTCCTCTCTCTTTTCTCTCTTGTTTCTTTTCTCGGTGCAGTCGGAGTCACTGTGCTTTTTCTGCTCCTTGTCCTGCAGGCTCAGCTTCCTCCTGGTTTTCGCATTCTGCCTAGCTGCGTTGGCATCCTCGGGGTTCAGGGTGTTTTTGCACTTCTCGCAGAGCACCTGCCTCGGCCGCAGTCTGATAGTGCTCATGATCAGCCTTCCCGGGTCTCTATTCCGTGACAAACGTCTCCTCGTCCGCTTTATAGTCCGCGGCGGGGGCTGAGGAACCCACTGGTTGTACGTGTGCCGAAGCCAGAGAGGACGAGGAAAAGGAGCCCCCTCGAAGTAGGGCGGGTAGGGAGGGAGGCTGCCGGGCGGCGGGGGCGGCAGGAGCGGCGGCACTGGCTCCTCGGTGCTGCCTGCGGGAGCCTTTTCCTCGGCGGGCTGCGGCTCGGCCTCGCCTGGCGCAGGGGCCCGGGGAGCGCTCGTGTGAGCGGGAGGCTCCTCTTGCTTCGGAGGGGAAGGCGGAAGGCAGAACAACCCGGACCTAGAAACAGCACGGAAAGGATGGGGGAGGTAGACGGTCAGAATCTTCGAGAGAGACTTCTTGGGGAAAACTATGCATTACAAATACGCTATTTTCTTTAAAAACAGACTTCCACATACTAATAAGGCAATGTTTTCCCTTCATTTTTAAAACATGGCAGTCAGTTCTATTACTGAAGAAAAAAAACAGCATTTAAAATTTAGAAAAAGTGAGCTGCTCTTCTGCAGAAAGGGCACAGAGAACAACAGAGAACAACAACAGCCATCTCCATTTCCATTAACTCCTCGCACAGACCCAGAAGTTTTGCACCAATAAGTTGTACTCTAGCACAGGAGGAGACACTCTGGGGAGCTACTACGGTTCCTCACTTTATTCTGTACTTGCACGACTGCTTTTTTGGCTTCTTAAACAATGAAATGCAGTCCCAGGCAAAGGTTTGCCAGTACAATCTTGTTCCTCTACCACTGGCCTTTGTTTTTATGATCTTTATCTGCGCAAATACAAAATAGGCCATTGCTTCAGGACACCAAGATCAGAGGTGTGATGTATTGGTGTCCCTTGCCATGCTTCCTTACAGGCTGTCAAAACCCTGCAGAGGAATGAGCAGAAGGAAATACTCCCAAACCCTGGAACTCCTGACCTTGGCTCGCGCCTCTGCACACTGGTGGTTACGCTGCGCCCGACACGGGGTCTGATGCCGACACGGAGCTTCAACACGAGCCTGCAGCGAGGCAGGCCGCCCGCCGCCCTGCCCTCCCAGGAGTGCCGCTCACATGGGCAGCCCACACGGTTGCCACCCCACGCGGCAACACGGGCTGCTCCAGGCTGAGGACACGGTCCTCGCCCGGCACCTCCTGCATGCCGAGACGGTCCCTCTCCCTGCAGGAAGGACGGTGCCGGGGCAGTGCTCCCAGGCGGGGCTCACAGATCCTCTCCATCACACGGAGCTAGGGCAGGAGTGCTCAGCGAGGCCCCGCAGCCACTTCCCTGCTCTGTCCCTGGCGTGGACACGGTGCCAGGAACACCCCAGGCAGCTGCTCCATGAGCAGAGAGCAGTCACTGGAGGCCAGGAACGACCCCAGCACAGGAGAGGGGCCTCTTTCCCTACCACCTCCAAGGGCAGCAGAGCACGTGGGTCCGATTTATTGGGGCTCTCATCCATTGGCTTCATTTTTCTTTGCTCAGCCAATTCCAGAGAGCATCACTCTTACCTGATTTCCATGGCGACTCCCACCAACTTTAAAAATAAAGTTTGTACAAACTAAGCAAGCAGGATTTAGCCTGTTTCGGGTGCAAAGCCACTGCTCCTCTTCAACTGAAACAAACAGCATTTACCAATTTATCTGGATACGAAAAAAATCAGTTTTCTCCCTCATCTGAAGAGCAAGAAGCTGCTACTGGAAAAGCAGTTAGTTCAGCTGGATGACTTCCCTGGTTTCCTGCCCGCGGTGCAGGAGCAGATGCTCCACGGTTTGCTTTCTGGTCCAAGTTTCCTTTGAGCACAAGGAGCAATACAAAACTCCCCTGGCCTTCCCCATGTTAATACCTGAACATCAGTCAGGTATTTCCTCTATCCCTGTATTGTCATCATCAATTCTGCACACACAAATCCCTTCAACTACAATGAAAATCCACGAGTTTGGTTTAGGGGCCCAACGGCACATCCCATATTACAAGCATCAGAGTGCGCTGCAGACTGCGATCCAACCCTCTGCCTTTAATCCCTGTTTCTGGGACAGTCAGGGCCAAACGGATTAAGTTACCTCAATCCAACCTCTCCTTGGAAACGAAGACGCCATCCTCTGATCCACACCCCTGCATGGTTAAGAAACAGCTCGTGCCCAGCTCAACTGAGCCAAACTGCAAAGACCCAGCACCAAAGCATTGTGGCTGTTGTCAGAATTCACCTGAACCTTTCTTTCTGTGCACAAACACTGTGCAACTATAGCACAGAGGAATGACCTTATTAAAACAAGGCGATTGCCAAGGACTTCATGGTGAAGAGCGTGGCTGCTGCAGGCGCCCGGCGCAAGCTGCCACCGTCCCTGCTCTGGATGATCCCACACCTCTGTTTTAAGCACATCCCGCTGCTGCTCCAGGCCTGCTGTGAGGCAGGCTCTGCAGGGAGGGCCTGCCTGCCCCGCAGCTTCCCATGCCCCGCGCTGTGCGCGAAAGCCCGGGAGCTCGGATTCACCTAGAAACCTCGGAGGCCGCTTCTCACCACTAAAGAGCAGGACCTGCGCGTGCCGCCCGCTCCAGAGGGCCGGGCTGCATTCAGGGCGAGCAGCGCTACCACTCCTGCACAGCCCCGACACAGCCAGGAGGGCAGCCCCGCCGTGCAGCTCGTGGCTGCGCGCGCAGGGAAGCGCCTTCCTGCACGGCTCTGTGAGCGGCCTGCAGCCCGCCGAGCGCTGCAGCACGGTGATGAGGTGCCGCTGCCCCGGGGACGCAGCGCCTCGCTGGGCCCTTGGCGGCGGCCACGCGAGGTGAGGGGACCAGGGCCCAGCCCCCTCAAGAGCTGCTGCACCCCCTGCACCCCAACCCAAGCTCTGCAGGGCCAGGACGGGGCTCCCTTCATCCCAGGAGCGGACGGGAGCTCCTTCCCGCTGGCGGGCGGCACTGTGCACCCCTCGCCCTGCCCACAGCCCCGCACGTGCCACCGCGGACAGCAGGGACGAGGCCCCGCGGTCCTGTCCCTCCCGAGCAGGAGGGAGGAAGGAGAGCCCGGCGCGCAGCGGCCGCAGCCCGCGGAGGGGCCAGGCCGCGGCACGGTGCGGGCAGCGGG
>JAVCKT010030413.1:19556-39141 GCA_032273925.1 Rhynchotus rufescens | reverse complement strand
ACTCTTTGAATAGAAACCCTTAAATACTTCTCAAAAAAAAGTGTTCATGACTGCTTAGTTGAGATTATTATTATTTTATTCAACAGTATAAATAGCAAAGAGCTGTTTTGTGGCCTCCTTGAATTTGTAGTTATTGAAAGTTGCCTGATGAATATAGTGACTGAGGAGGTTTGAAGAGGTGCTGCATCTCCAGGGAGCTACCTGCAGGTAGTTACAGAGCGGTCTCACACAAGCACCCCAAAATACCCTCTCCGTCGCCTTTCCTACGCAGCTGGAATTTCCGTCTTCATTCAGAGTGCCTCCAGGAGACTACCTTGTGGAAAAGAAACGGGTAACCTTGGGTTCCCTTAGAAAAGTAAAAGCCTTTCTGCTAGTGAATCGTAACTTTCACAGGGTCCAGGCTGGCAAATACTTCCTCAGTGCTTTTGTTATGAATAATAATAGTGAAGCACTGAGTTCACTAACAGGAGATCTTAGGGAATATTTTAATCCCCGAGTCCATAACTGTCCAAGACTAAGTATGTTGTTTTCAGTTTGGAGGTTGGTCTTTCAAGTTTTGGTTGCTTCTGTTTGAAGTCACCATCCCATGGTCAAAAAGTGAGTGTTTTATCCATGAACTGCCTTGGACTTTGACTGTCAGACATCAGCTGTTGATGGGCTGCTTCACACTTCATGACGCTAATGTGATGGTGATGTTACACATTTAACGTTTAACTTAGTGAATACAACATCAGCAGGACATTCACTGTAAAGTTAAACATAAGTTGCATTTGAGGTAACTTGTATAATGGGAAAGAAATGAATTGTCCTATAGTATTTTTTGAATATTGGGGAAAGTATTGCAATTTATGATTTACATTTTTAATAAAAACAGATTTGAAACTATTTGGATTTTTTTTGTTACGTAGCCGTGTTCACTTTTGTGGCTACTATGAACATATAATGTAGATTTGATGACTGTAAAAGCAGTCTGGCTAGTGCATATTCTTCAACTGCATAACATTTGTGTGCCTCAATTCCGAACACACCAATGTTTTTAATCAGACTGGGACTATTTTTCTAAGTATGCTTTGCTTTGAGGAGATTTTCTATTGGGAGATTGAGCTTTTGAAGAAGTGTTTCATATATCTGAGTTAAATAAAATATTACCTATCAGAGTGGAACACCCTCTTTTTATGCCATTTCTTTACAAATACAGATTTACAAATAAGTCCTCAGACAGTTTTTATTGTTGCTTGTTACGAAACATGTTATATATCTTTTACTAATTACGCTTTTATCCTTGGTTTAATTATATTTATTCTGAAACAAGAGGTTTTTTTCTTCTTTTTTTTAAGACATAGTTTAGTAATTTCTGATTTGTTAATAAAAAACCCTCTGAATATCCCAGTTACTTTTTTTTTTTTTTTTTTTTTTAAGTGCCTATATTCCCCACCTTTCTGTCTCATGCTGGTGGTGTGGAGCTGAACAGAACCAAAGCAGCCAAAGAGAAGTTAAAGGAGAATCTCTGGCTTTGTGTGCTTCCATGTACACATTTCTCAACCAGAGCAAGAGTCTGACAACAATTTTATTTTCCCAGGGTGTCTCTGGGCTGGCACGCTGCTGGAGAAGCGTGTTGTTAGAGAAAGTGGGCTGGCAGATAACGGGAGTAGGAGTGCTGCATATGCATTTTCATCCTGGATTTGAAAACAACTTTTCCTCCCTCCGTAATCTTCTCTTCCTTAAAATAAGAAACCAGTTTTACAAAGGCATGGAGGGGTAGGGGGATCCTCTTGGACTCTTTCCTTCCTCTGAGAGTGTGCATAAATGTTTGTGTTTTTAACAGATATGCTCAGAAAGCGCTAGCTGTGTGAAATGGAAGTTAGCCTCGTTAGGCAGAGTGTTGTGCCGGCCTTGGAAGCCATTTGTACCTTGTTTGGGCCCTAGGTGTTTCTCAGCTTCCTACTTGAGAGAGCAGAATTTAGTCCCTTTCAGTTACTTCCATTTAGGGTTTGCACCCTGTTGAGATCATTATTTAGTAGTAGGACAGCTTTTATATGGTGAGTAGGGATCATTTATTTCTATAGAAATAAGAGGAGTTAACAGCAGTGCACAATCAATATGCAAAACCCTACTAAGATAATTTGTATTTAAATGCGAACAACATTAATTCTAAACAATCTTCAGCCCTTATTTAGTCTAATCATTGCTGGACATCTAGGTGAAGAAGGCTCTTCTAACTTATTAGTTTATTATCAACGATATTGCCAACACTTAAACCCTTCGATTAGGTAACCCAGTTACCTATTATTCTATTAGGACTTGCTGCTGCTGCTGTTGAAGTCCACAGTGAAACACCTACTGACTGGCAACAGATGCCCCCTCCTTCTATAAAGAAGTGTATGCAGCGTTGTGCTAGTGTACTAGGAGGATTTAAATAGAAATTATTAAATTTTATGGTAGTATTTATAGGATGCTTGCATATATTTCTTAAAGCTGAATGTTGTTGAAGGCTTATATAAAAAGAATAAATGTGCTTATCTTTTGAAAGAGAAATTAATATAACAAGAATAAGAGAACTTGAAATAGTCTCATTTTTGTTACGTTTCATCAGTCCTGTTTCAGATTTATTAACACGACATTCACATACATGAAAAGCTTGTCAGCTGAAGTTGTTCAGTGGAAAAGCTTACGTGGTGCAACATTTTTGATTCAACTGTACTGCTTCTCTTTGTCTTACCCTGAACATTTCTGTGGTAGCATTTGATGTGGGATTAGCATGGACGTGGTGGTCCTGAAGCACATATGTAGTAATTTTGCTAAAGCTGAATGTAGGGTATTAGCTGAATGGGTATTAGCTAAAGCTGAATGTAGGTACCTCTGTGATGAACAGCGGCCTCGGAAAGCAGGACAGGCCGCGGTGGTGAAAAATTCTGCTCATGGTCCTGTTAGTTTGGGAGTCCTGATCTGTATCACTGAATCTGGCTGTAACAGTATCTAGAAAATCTGCAAAGCCGTGGTACTATTCTGTATCTTTTTAAAAAATCTTTGCTGCTATCAGTCATGTATATGATTTCAAGTCATGTGTGGCATCATAACTGTTTCTTGTAATTGCCAGAATTTTAATTCTTTTAAAGAAGTGGTTCAAATGAAAACTTACCTTTTTCTCATTGGAATCAATTTGTGGTCTTTAATCAGTTAATACTTTAGACCTGTGCAGCTTGGCCCTTCCGAGGATGGGACCCTTCCTGTCATCCATGACCTCTCACGGCTCTGAAGTTGACAAAGTTGGGTCTCTGAAGCGGTTCCCATGGTAGCCTGACTGATTCCTTCCCAATAACAAGGAAAAGGTGTGGGTGACAGGGCTTTTTGCAAGTGTTTTGCCAACATGCATAGGGGGTGACATACATGACAACAGGTACAGTGACACTCTAACTTGGAAGTCCAAGGGAAAAAGAAAAAGTTGGAAAAAGGATGGGAGTAGTTTACTGTATCCTAGGAGAATCTCTCCTCTCTGCAATTGGATCAGAGCCCTCCACAGCCATAAAATAGCTCTTATGCTCTGACAGGTAGTTCTGAACTAGTATTTGCCATTTTAATTTTCTTTGCAGGCCTAGATACCAAAGTCTCTGCATTTTCCTTTCTTGCTGAAACTCCTGGTAAAATAAAATTAATAATAAAAAATCCTGAAGGGAAAAAAAAAATAAAGAAAAAAGCTTCCTGAAAATCCTAAGTAAGGCTATAAACAAGGTGCCATGTCATTCTACCAGCAATGACTAAGAACACTCTTTTTTTTTTTTTTTTTTTTTATCCCACCCCGAACCAGATTATGTTATTTATATCTCTAATGGCACTATTATCAAATATGTATTGGAAGCCAGGACCCTATTTGTGGTGCTGTTTCTCCTTTGGCACTGATGTTGAGGCGCAGGCACAATATAAAACTTCAGAAAGAAGGCAAATGCCAGCTAGTTTTAGCTCCGGATTAGCAGTTAGGACTCTTGAGTGTCGTCCGAGCATTGATTATTTGTCAGATAATGCAATTACCTTTAATGGAGGGCAGTGCTCGGGAGGTGCGTGGTGCAGGCAGCGCGCTCTGTTCTGCCCCGTGCCGTCTGCGCGGGCGCAGTGGAAGCCTGACTGGCACTTGGCGCTCAGATGTGTTGATGTTTCTGCAGAGCAGCCGTGTATCGCAGCACTGGCCGCACCCATGGGACACCCATTCGCTGCTCTTTGCTACTGAGTCTTGTTTATGCTCTCCCAGAGAGGCCAAGATTGGAGAAGAGTGGGGTGCTGGAGGATGGTGTCACCCGTTGCGTGTCTGTCAGTGAGCTGACACACTTGCTGTTGACTGTGACATGTCGCTTACATGAAGCCATGCAGGGCTGCTGCAGCTTGGGGCACAGCGTCGCTTATGCAGCAAGTGAAGTCCATTTTCATCTGCGTGACAGACCACTGAGAAAAGCTAGCAATCCAAAGTCTTGGAACTCAGGGTTTCCCTTCTCCCATAAAAAGAAAGAGAAGAAAGATGTGCCAAAAATACATTAAAATAGATCAGAAAAGAATCCTGTCCTTAACTGAACCCTGAAAATAATTGGGAAGGAATAGAATGACTTCTTACTGAGATGCATAAGAAATCATTAAGGAAAATTTTTGCTTCTGTTTTCCCTCTTGGCTTTATAGTATAACAAGAATTCTCTACTCCATTCAGTCATGGAAAAATTTACCCGTGAATTCACTGGAACAAAGATCTAATCTTCAGAAAGGAGCTGAAGAATTGTCAGCTTTACTCCTACACTGACTGTAGATTCATGAAGGAGCATTCATTGTGCAAGTAGGATCAGTGCTTCTTGTGACTTCCTAGGACAAACCTCCCAAACTCATGCTGCCTTGGCCCTTTTATATGATTGGAAGGAGTGCTTCCAGTGCAGGTTCAAGAATCAGTCTGTAATAAATATTTGGAGACTTCTGTGTGTATAAATTCTGTACCAGAGAATTGGTAGGAAGTTCAGCTTGGGTAAAAGGTGAGGATCAACACTGCTCAGGAGTGTACAGATAATTCACATTTTCATAGGCCTGTAAAGTCAGTATGGGATTAATCTCAAGCTTGACTAATGAAAGTGTTTGTGCCTGGTTTGGATTTCACTGAATCAGTTTTACTCTGTGAAAGGTCCTTAGGTCTGGATCCTTTGGTTTCAGAAACTTCAACTTCCTCTTGTGATCTTAGGCTTAGTTAGGGTGAAGAGCTGGAAAAGACGAGCTCATGACAGTAGTGATGAGAGCTGCTGGGCCTGAAGTGAGCATCCCTGTGGTGGCTGCTCCTGGGTGCACACTGCTGTGGTGGGTGGAAGTGCTTTTGACGGCTGAATCATTGTCTCAAACTTCGTAAGCAATGACTAAAGTTCTCTGCATGTTTTGCAGCAAACAGTATAGCTTTGTGCTTTTATTTTTAATCTCTGTCTCCATTCATCTAGTAGCTACCATAATGACACATAAAAGAATGTTGATTCCGTTAAAGAAGTTGTTTGGTGAAAAGATGCTGAAATCACGTATTTCATCAGTGCAACCTGATGGAGCACCACGCACACTGTACACATGGAAATGTGCTCCCCTCAGCTGTCAGTGCAGTATGCTGAAAAATGAGCATATGAAGGCAATTTGAATGTTGAACCTTTTTTAATTCAACACATCATTTGGTTGCAAAATAGTTAAGTAAATTGTATTAAATAATTGTAAACATTCCAAATAGTCATCCAAAACAAATCATATTTTGCATAATCATAACTTAGGATCAAAATATTAAAACATAAATCAAGGGATAGAGCAAAAAATCAGGAAAGGATGACTGTACACTTCAAGTTGTTCAACTACTTGACAGAATTTTTCTTAAGATAATCCTGAAATTTCAGAAACTGCGGATTAAAAAGTCCTAATATATTTTGTTACTATATCACTTTAGAGTTTCAGAAAATAGATATTCAAAGCTGCATGCAGGCAGTATGACTTTTGCAGTGCAAAAGGCTTTTCATTCTGTAGAGTGCCTAGAACTTCATTATGTGATCGGTTACATAAATAGGCTTATTGTTTAGAAAGTGTTTAAAATGAAGCCTGTCCTTTAGCCATTTCTTGCTCTTATTAAATTTTTAAAGACACATATTTCAAAACCAAACATAGCAATTCCAAAGGGGTCTAATTTTCTTCAGTTTCTCCCCAAATGTACAGTATGTTCTAACAATTTAGGCCCTAGTTAGGCTGGTGGGGAGTCTTTCATTAGAAAGCACGCTGTAGTGAAGCACGTAGTTTTTGTTAAGAAACAGTGAATGATATAATAATTGTAAAGGACGTCTACAGTATAATGACAGTTATGTGTTTTTCAAAAGAAACAGCAAACAATAGGTAGAAGAAAGTAAAATCAATAAAAAGACATTGTATGAATATATCTGGTCCATTAGTTACAGGGAAATCTATTCTGTTCAATCTGAAATCCCATTCAGCTTATGAGGTGGATAAATAAAAATGTTAGGTCTCGGTTATGTCGTTCTTTCTCCTTTTGGCCTTAATGGCAACTTTGGATGAAATGGGACATGAGGATTGAAGCTGGAATTAATCCTTGTGCAGTGCGATTTCCATCACCCTCCCTTCCAAATGGCTGGATTCCACTGAGTGTCACCACCGAGGGCTGCTTTTGTTGTGCACTTGCCGACGGTTCCTGTGCACTGTAGTAGAAGAAAGTCCCAAGAGAAGCTTTCTTTGGTTATGGAATGGGCCTGCGCTTGTGCTGGTCACGTCTTGCAGCTGAGCAGGTGCCCCAGACAATTATTTCACTTCCGGTAACTTTAACTATATTTATGTTATTAAAAACACTGTATCTTGGGGAAAAGTGCTGTGGGAGACTGCATGTCTGCTCTCCCCAGGCCCTAAAATTTGTAAGGAACAACTGATTTCCTTCCTGGAATTTCTGATCGCTGTGTGTCAATTATTGGTAGATTAAGGTCAACGATGGCACTTATTTGGTACTTTTATTGACTTGGATCATGTGATAAAGTGATTGATTTAAGCACAGGATTGCTATTTTTATTGTAGCAGTTTCTTCCATAAAGCCAGGTTTTACATTAACAGAAGTTATTCATATTGTATTTAAAAGCAAATCATTTTTTCATTTACAGGTGTCAGTGCCATTGTGCACATGCAGAATCACGTATTTCACTTTGGGAGAATGTTTTTGCCCGTGTCAGATGTACCCTTTGTTTCCAGAGATCTTTGGAAAGGCTGAGATTTCAAATAGCAGATAATAACATGCACTGTGTATTATTGATGTTGTCTTAATTGTCTTATTGACAACTCACTTGCAGTTGAAGAGACATGCTAATATCAGACGTTTTATGAGATTGCATTTATTTTCATGACTGGAAGCCATAGCTACAGGATGGTTTAAAAGGCACAAAACTAATATTCATTAAAACATGCGTAATTTTTTAAAATGTGTTTTTTGGGGATCTGCATGTTCTGTGTTACCACAGTTTGGTTTTGTTAATTCAGTCTCCCTGACCCTAATTTTCCTGTGCTAGTTCCTAAGCTACTTATTGATATTTGGAATTTGCTCCAAAGCACCGTGTACTGCTGCCATTATTTGAAAAAATAGCTTGTAGAACAGAATATTGTAAGCCTGGAAGATATTGGAAGATGCTCATATAAAGGGGAAGAACAAGTTAATTCCCTCTCTTATAGAAGAAAGGAGAGCTATAGAAGCAGGCATAATTTTCATACAGCTTAATACAGTAAAATAGTTGAGAATATATTAATTGTAATATTCATTCTGTCTTTTTGTTGGAGTAGGTTTATTAAGATGTTGGAATAGTTCAGTTACTGGTTTCTCCTAAAGACCTGTGAATTAACTTGTGACATTGTTAAAATTTCAAATCAATAAAAATAAAACTACAATATGTATCAGCATGAGCTGACAGCTGTAGACAAGTACTAAGGAAAATCTCTTGCTGAGAATGATTGTAGCCTGAAGTATTCTATATATGAACGATCTAAGCATATTCTAGTTTTCTCCTTCAGAAAACCTCCAGTTTGGACATATGGGCCTCTTCACATGTCTGTCAGTGTGAAAGGACCAATTGGGGATGTTACATTTGTCAGCGTTGGCTTCTGGGTGCTGTTTTTTTCCTGCCTTTCTAAGGACTGCATCAAGGACTGACTGTTTCTGTCCTCATTTGAGATATGAACTCGTATGTTCTGGTATCACTATGAATCATGTGAAGAGAGTTTAATGTAAATTCTGAATTTCCCTTCCCATCCTCCTTTATTCCACTAATGTTGCTGGGACATTTTGGCTTGAGAGAATTGAAAGCAATGAGATATTCTTCAGATTCCTATTTCTCTCCTCCTAGGGTAACTAATTTCTATAGTATCTTGCAGAAACATGGGTTTCTATCCAGGAGGTAAATAATTCAGGCCTATTCATTGATACCTTGGTATTTTCCTTCAGATTTTTTTTTTTCTGAGCTAGCGAAGTGATTGCAGGAAACTGTAAGCTCATTCTGCAAAATACTTTTTAAAAATTGGCAATTATTCCTTTCTCTCTTCAAACTCACTTCAGCACGTTCTGCATAGCTTTTGCAATTAAGCTTTCTCATGTATCTTTTTGAGACCAAAGAACTTGTGATTTCTTTTCTAAATGGGCCTTTCTAGTTAGACACACTGTTAAGGATCTTAGTGACCTTTGAAAATTTTGTTAAATTTATGCCATATCCATTTCACCTTTGCAAGCCAGGCCAAGATCTGACTCCTGGTATTTCTGATAAGCAGCCAAAGAAGGTTTGAAGAAGGTTTATATTCCATGTAAAAATATACTGTTGAATTGTTTTTGTGTGTCAGAATGTTCTTTTAGATCAATGATACAGAATTTGTCCCCAAAATCTACTTGGTAAATGTCCTCCTGCTGCCGAAACACTGGTGCCATCTGACTCTCAAGGATTTGAATGTAAAGCTGTTGGCATTGCATCATCTTTCTTGTTTTGTACCATTCTTCTTTTTTATTTTTTAGCAGAGGAAAAAGAGACATGGATGTTGGAAAAAAGGGAATGGCTAAGGTGTCCTATAGATCCTACTTGCAGATCTGGGCCTCTACAGTCTACAAAGGTAGTTTTTTTGGGACGCAGAAGCGTTGAACAGCTCAGATGTGACCTCTGCATGCCATTACCCTGCATTGGAAGTGTGCAGATTGGCCGTATCTGAGGATCTTGTGCTTGATTTCTAAAATAGATCAAGTAGTATATGCCTGGAGCAAAAGGTGTCCATCTGTGAAATACGAGCTTGAATGACCATAATATCAGGAAAAAATGGATGGCACCTGAAAATTACACTTGTTGATAGCACAGTGGACAGAGCTCCGTTCCCGATTCTTTTATTGACTTTCAGCCTGACCTTGGGAGATTCATTAGAAGTCTGATATTTGCAGGTGCTGAACACCTGTTGCTACTAATGAGTCCTGTGGGTACAATGGGGGCAATTATCACCTCTGAAGATCAAGCTGTCAATCTTCCAGTGCTAGCGTCCCTGTAAAAGGCTTTTTCGCTGCCTTTGGAAAATATGCTATATGTTGATGAAAAGAATAGGAGCGTGTGTTTGCTTTAATAATTTTCCTAGGGAAATTGCAAGGGCCCTGGTCAGGCTGATTCAAGGAGGCAGAGGACTGTCTTGTCCTACACTTACAGGACTTTGGAGCATAAGAAATAACCCTGAATCAGAGCAGTGATCCATATAGCCCAGTGTTGCCAGTAAGTGATGCTATTTAGGGGGAGCCAAGTGTAGAAACCAAGCCTGGTTTCCGTGACACTGTCTCATATGCATGATTGTTTTAGAGATGGTGAAATGTACGTCCTAATCTCTGTGCAGTTCCTCCATCTGCAGATTTGTCCAGTCTTTTTCAGAACCCGCTGTGTCTGCAGCCCTCTGCGATAGCAAGTTCTCACAAGTGGCTGTGGAAAGGACTTCCCCTTACGTTGTGGAGCAGCAGCCACCCTATCTCCTTCTGCATTAAATTTGTCCTTTCTGTACCCCCTCTAACCCTGCTGTGTTGTTCTGGAAAGGAAGGGGCCAGGGCTGTGCGCAGTGTTCGACATGGAGGGGCACCAAGGCTTTCTGTTATGGCAAATTGCTGCCATCTGTCTCGTTATCAGTACCCTTCTAAATGATGCCCAGTGCTTTGCTGGCTTTTTTGGCTGTTGCTGCACACTGAGTGTTGATCTCGGAGGACTGTTAATTCCAAGATCTCTTTCCTGCATTTTAACTGTCATTTCTAAATCTAATGTTGTTGTAAGTGGTTGTTTAGATTATTTTCTCTTCAAGCATTTTCTCACATTTTTCATGTGTTGATGCTCCTCTGCTACCTTTTTGCCCACTCACTGGTTGTGCCTAAGGGCAGATTCCTTGCACGAAGTTTCCCCTGCAGCTGTAGCCTTGTCTTTAATCACAACAGCTCAGCCAGTGGTCGATCCATAGCCAAGTTTGTTGTCTTGACTCTTAGGAATTTGTTTCAGTTTCACCCTCATCGTTCACAGAACCTGTTCAGCAGAAGTTCCATTCTGATTCTGTCCCCCTCAGTTTGACTTTTCAAAATATTCCTGAGAGCAGGTTGGACATCCTGATTTTGAAGTAGATGGGCTTAGGTCTTTAGTGCAGCGCTCTTTGTAATACTTCTAAAGAGGTTAGCCAGAAGTGATGCCGAGTTCCCCTGGTGAAATGCTTTAGCTGTTAAACGAGAGGTCAGCCTTGAGTTACTGTAATGACTCTTTCTTGACTAGTCCTAAAGACTGTGTGTTCAGCTGGTGTAGAACTTCCTGGTATCCCCAAACGCCGGGATGGGGTTGCACGATCTCCTGGTTTTGTCTCTCTTGTCTCTCAGGGCAGCTGTGCTCCTCATTTGCAAATGTTTCATTCATAGAGAGTTGAAGGTTGAAGCAGTTGCTTCAGGTAAAGAGCCAGTTGCTCTGTTGCATGCCTGAGACCCCGGATTCTCAGATAGCAGTTCCTGGAAATAGTTTTTTGCAAAAAAACATATTAGACAACCCAGTAGGAACTGTTACAAGTGTTTTTAGCTCCACCAGTAAATGTTGGTGTCTTTCTAGTGGAGTTGCTCTGTGCCATAAGAGTTAACACTGCTCTTTAAAGACTCTATCCTATTGGCAAAAAAAAATCCCCTCCTTGCAATATTCTTTGTGCTAGGAAACGGTGAGAGGGGAGGGTCAGAAATACCTGCCAGGACTGGTGGAGCACAACATGCTCCAGTTACATCACCTTCTATTTGTGAATTGTTACCTTGGTTGACATGGATTAGTGAAGTAGCACCCTCCAGTGCTAAACCTTGAGTGCCTATGACTTGGGTGAAAAGACTAAATATTGTCACTATGGAGTTTTATCCTGGTAGCTAGTGATAACCGAATTAAACTTTTGAATACTTGAAAAGTGTTAGGGGGAGATCTCATCAGTTCCTTTAATACAATTTCTTGCTTTATTTGTGTTGCAGAAGCAGCTTGATGAAATCAAAGTATAGGCCTGTTTTAGGCAAACTAGAACAAAATGCTCAGAAGACGCTGGTTGAAATTTCCACGTCACTTGCAAGGGCCACCCACAGAAATAATGTACGTTGCCTTCTGAAACTGGGCTGCCTTCCCCAGTTCCACTCAGCACATTTTCTATCATGTATTCTTTTGCTCTGGTTCATTATAGTAGATATTTAAGACATTAAAATTTGTTAAGAAACTAACAAAGTTAAAGAAAAGTTAAGGTTTTCCAAATTTCCTTGGAAGCAAAACAGCATCTTTATGTAGTTGGGCTGCAGGCACTTTTTCAGTATATGCTTTTCTTCTCCGAGGTAGAACCTTTGGGTTTGAGGTTTCTTAAAACTGTGCAGCAATCTCTCCTCATCCAGCTTGAACTGAAGCTTCAGGGCTCATGAAGCATCTACAAAATGATCAGCAGTTCTCTGGCCTTATCGTCTGTAGAGTCAGGCCGTTACAGGAGACAGAGTTTGAAGTATATTTAGAGCAGTGTTGGGATAAAAGATACTTAATATAATTCTCCCAGTAGTGTCTTTATTGTTATCTGAAGAAAAGGTCTGGCAATCAAATTCTTAATCAGGTGGCCCGGCACAGTAGGAAGCAAGGATTTAGGTCCATGAACTCTGCATACATCCCTTGATAGCTGAGAGAGCTGACTGGCAAGTATAAAGGTAGCAGCTTTATTATGTTTAAGTTGCAGCTGCTGCTGTCTTTGCGGTATTTTGTATCATATTGTAGAGAACTGATTTTATCCATGTTGGGGATCAAGGCTTGGGAAGTGTTGATCCCCAACTGTTGATCCCCAGTGTTAGAGTGGGAATGAGGATAAAGTTGAAAAGCAAATAAAGTGGGAAGTTTAGAGACAGAAGTTGTAATTGGGAGATGGAGCAATGGCAAGGACTTTGAAGGTGGCAAGGATGCTTCCCTGGCAGATTTGGCAAGTAGAATGCCTGACGTTCTGGGGTAGGAGTATCTGCTTGACAAGAAAATGTTAGGTTCAGCCTTGTTTAGAGAAATCAAGGCTACCCAGGCTGAACTTTTTTGCCTCAGTTAAGAGTGTCAGACTATGACCTTTTATAATCTGAGGAAAGGAAATATTGTAACCTTAAGGAATTTCCCATACTTTGAAGCAGAGTAGAATTCACAGCTATCTTCAGGAATTATCCTGGTCCTTCCAGGTGGAGAACCTGCTCAGAATGTACTGCTGAGGGAACTGGTTCCTTAGCAGCTCTAGTGGTTGCTTCGTAGGTTAAATAAATGGGTGACCTTTAGGAGAGCATTGTGTTATCGTATAGACCTACTGACTCTTCAGTAGATTTGTGGGATAGATCTTCACTTAAGTGTCTTTGTGCAGAATTAAACTGAATATGTCTTTAGTAGCGTTGGCATGACAGCTTTCAAAGATGACTCCTGTTTGGTCTGTCTTATTCTTTGGGCAAATAATCCACAGAGACATAAGAGTTGAGTTCCTGAGCACAGCTATTATTGAACTTTGAAATGAAAAGTAAGTATTTGTCCCTTATGGGAGTCAGATTGTGGATATTTCAGATTTAGCCTCCAAAATTGTAAGCTTTTTTTGAGTATTAATGGTTAAAGAATTAAAATTAAAACTATTCAAAGTAGAAAGCAAAGATCCCAATATTGCAATACCCACAGACATGCACACAAAGCTGATATAATAGATTAGAATTCATCTCTGATAAATCTGGAAAATATGCACTGGAGAGGGTAGGCCAGGGTGTCTTCAGAGGTTGGTTAGTGCTTAAGGTGATAGAGAAGTTAATGCACACGAATGAGAGTTGTCCTGAGGGAGTCATTAGATGCAGCGGTGAAAAGTCTCTTTGCTTTGAATCCCACTTAAGTTAAGAAAGTTCTTCCTAAAGGTTTGATAGAACAAGTTGGACAGTTGCCCCAGGTAGGTCTGAGGGTCGAACTGTGCCCAAATGGTGGCGAGAAGCAGTTTTCCCCATTGCCTCTCAGTTTTAATTTCCTTGCAGGATGGCATTGCAATGGCTGAATCTTTGATTCCTTTGTCTTGCAGCGTTTTTACTTTGTTGGTAGATCTAGGGAGATTAGGAATGCAGGACACAACAGCACGATGTACAAAGTTTGTATCAAATAAAAGGATTCAATTTTCTGCCAAGTTGGGGTTTAACCTCTCCTAGATCCTGAGTTGTGCATAATTAATGTATTTTCAATATCTTTCGGCATTTGACTTTCAGAATTCTCTCTCAGAATTAATCTTAAAGATGTTTCAGTATTCTGCCTTTAGGAAGACAACTTGCTTTTAGCTCATGCCATAATTTTTGGTTTCAGTTTTTGGATGTCATGTATCACTCTGATTAAATGTCTTTTTTCTTGCAGAAGGCTATTCTCATAGGAAGAAAATCAAGCTATTATCTAACAAATGTGTGGCAGTTAATGCTAGCATGGACTAGTATATTTTTAATGGCAGCAATCTCTTCCATTTTGCTGCATGTGAACAAAGCCTCTTGCCTGCTTTATATCATCAAAGAGCTTGTCCAGATTTGGCGGTTTTAGGTTGGGTAACATTATGATAGACGAGTTGACAGTTCATTAAACCAAAGATTTTTTCCGTCCACAATAGTCTGTCTTCTGTATATTTACTATTATTAAAGTCTGCACAATAGCATCTGTAAATAAGACATGCCTTTCCTCTCCACTAGCGTTGACGACTGATGGTGGATGCCTCCTAACAGAAATAAAGCTAGAGTCCTGCTGAGCTAACTTTTAATTCAACAACGCAGTGCATATAAGTACACTAGTGCCATTGTGAAAGAATGGCTTTTTTCCATTAAAGCAATATTGCTGTCCCCGATCCTCCTGCTTGTCAAATAGAGCAAGACACAGAACATTTTTGTTTGTCTCAGTGGCATTTCAGGAGGCACCTGGTAGTCGGCGCTAGGTGTGACCTGTGCAGTGCCATGCACTGACTCGAGCTCCTTGCGGCTCTGGCATGTTTGGGATGTACATTCTCTGAAGATTACTTCTAAAGAAAGGCATCCAAACTCTTAATTCGAGATTCTGTGTATTCCTGTGGTGTTTACATTCCAGTATGGCAGAAGATCACTGGGAAAAAAAAAAAAAAAAAAAAAAAAAGATTAAAATATACTTGAAAAGGGGTTTCTCAAAAAAGGTCTCTTCCAAAGAATCATTCAACCACCACCACCACTGTGGTAAAGACTGGGATTAACATTTTGTGTGGGAAAGAGCACCCATTGGCAGGCGCCTTCAGTTTGCCACAGCCCGTGGGTTGCAGAGTGGGGCAGGGGCAGCACTCAAGGGTGCCGCGTGGCCGCCGTGCACCCTATGCTGTTAGCACAGCTGCAAAGTTAGTTGTGTCTGTTTTCAGCCTGTTATCTTGGGGCTTTTGTTTTTACTTGCTACTTAAAAACTACAGCCTAATCATCTTCCAGAGTGCTTCTTTCTTCTGCTTTTTTCTTTTTTTTTTTTAAATACCTTCAATGGTATAATAAAGGGATCAAATATTTAAAATTGCTCGCATGTTACTTTATGAAATGCATTTGCAGGAGAATGGGAACAGTTACTGTGCGGCTTTCTTTTAGCATAGCCTCTTCCAATTGTTTAGTTTTGAATTCACTCTACTTAAAATATGCAGCATATTTTGTGTGTGTGTGTGAATATGGCGTTCATTAAAGGGACTAATAACAAAGGCTACAGCTTGGCACAGTGTGGGTGTTATGCAAGCTTTCCCACACGCGGTTCTGCCAGGACCCCCCTATTCTGACCTGCAGTAAAACTCGTGCTATTCTAGTCCTGGGCCCTGCCCGAGCGGCGGCTGCGAACCCTGTTGCATCCTCTGTGTGTGATTTTGTGATAGAGACAAATGAGAGGTTTAAAGTCCTTTTTACTTCTGACCTTTCCATGAGAGGTAGGTATTTTCATAAACAATTTGAAAAGTCTTTTTGTAATAAACCAGGAGTGATGCCTGTAAACAGTAGCAGTAAAAAGAAACTGGTGAACAATTTCAAGATATGCAAAAACTCCTTATTTATAGAGCAAGGTAATGATTTGAAAGATTTGTGTTGTGTTTTTGTTATTGTTAAATTTCAGAATTTTTAAGCACACCTCTGGTGCAACTGGAGTATTTTAACACCCTACATGTTCTTACCAAGTGTTTAAGTATGTAAAGTATGTTTTTTTTTTTATTTCCACATGATAATTTACCATAATGAAAGTGGTATCATGCACTCAGCCATCACTGGAATATGACAGCAGGAGTGCAAGGACCAATTGCATGAAAGGACATGTGTCCCTAGAATTATAAGGGGGGTTTGGAGGGATGTTAATAATTTAAGGTAACTTTAGCAGTGATTTAGCAAGCGACCAGCAACATGTGGTATGTAAGCTCGCATGGAAAGCGTCGCTTTGGACGCAGACAATGCAAATACGCATTCTTAGCAAGCAAAACAGATTCACCTACACATAAGCAAATGCTAAATCCTACTAAAACATTAATTTTAAGATAAAAACAGCCTTTCTGCAACCTCAGGCACCTACGTAACACTGCTTCTGTCCTTTAAAAAACAGTTTTATGAAGGAGCAGTTTAACCAAAATTGAAAAAAGGGGGCATGTAGCCTTTCAGGCTACGATGATTAGTATTAAGATGAGTTGCACTTTAGCTAGGCTGAAACTTGTTCGTAACAGAATGTTAAATACTTACTGAAAAGAAAGATTATGTCTATCTAGTTACACCATTCCTTGATATATGCACCATGTCAGAGTGCCATTGTCTCCTGGGTAAAGACTGAGAGTTCAAATACCCACTATCTCTCCCCTGGTGCTCCAAATGCTCTGCTTTGAAGTTTTTATAATCCATCTGTCATCTTCTAGCAGGGAGGGCACATGTTCTGTACCACTCAATTATAGAATTCTCTTTTGCCAGCTACAATGAGACAGGAAAGAATGTTATGGGTGGTTGAGAGAAACTGTCAGATATACTAAATTCCTAGGATTCATATGGATGATGTTATTCCAGTGTAGGAACACAGCATGTGTTATTGTTAAAATGTATTAAGAATACATCGTGTATTGTATGGTTTAAGCATTTTGATATCCACATAGTTTTGTTAATATTTGCTTTTTATTTTAAAAATTGAAGCAGCCAAACAGGCAGAGGGTTGATCGTTTTGTTTGTTTCAGCCAGCAAAAAGTAACCAAATATGCATAGATTTGAGAATATCAGAAATTACTGTGGTTTCTGTTACAACAGTAAAATGAAAAAAAAAAAAGTATTGTTTTTGTGTGAGGGCTGTGGAGCAGTGGAAGTGTTTATAGACCGGTACTATTTGCCATACCAATTGTTTGTATTATGATATGAACTGAAGGCCTGAAAATTATATGTAGTACCATCTGGTGAAAACAGAAGTAGCATTTCATTATGGGGTGCATATAAACAATGGAAGCCGTGTATTCTGAAAATATAGTTAATATTTTGCCCAAAGAAATCTACCTTACAGAGACCTAGCCTGTTTGATAGCCTGCTGGCTTTCATGTGCGTAGTCTCTGGGGTGATCTAATTTGTTGTCTTATGTGAAATGAGTGTGATGATCTCAGCTAAGCCTCTATTGGGTATTAGTTCATGGGATAAGACAGCCCACATGGTTTTGCAGAGACTGACATAATTTGGAAATTGTATGTTTTGCTTAGAATAGGGTCAGCATGTGTTGTAATTGAAATTACTGGAATATATATGTATATGTATTTTCAGGGACACTTTATGGTATCAGTACCTGCAAGTGTTATGTTTTATGTAAATATGTGATGTGGTAGTGTCAAGTACCTACCCTCAAGTTCAGTCTTAAATATGCATGTTCATCAAGTGCTTTTAAAACTCCTAAAAAGACAAATTTTAGGAGCTGAAATTTCCCAAACCTGTCTTGAGCAGTCATCAGGACGACCTCTTGGTCAGACTGTACCTGCAGTGTAAATGTGGCTGTCCCTGCCGTGTGAACGTGACCTTCCTTCCCAGAGAGACAGGGCCTGGGTCCTGGCTGGTGAGAGGGGCTTTCTGTTCATCGGCCTCCCGTCCATTCGTGGTCCCCCCCTGTCGCAGCAGGGGCTGCAGGTGGTGCAGGGAGATGTCTGCCGTCCCTTGGCTGCTCTTTGGCTGCTTTGCTGGGGCTATGGAGGAGAAGGGATCACCCCACGGCTGGTTCTCGATATCAGATCCCTGCAAGTGTTTGAGACAGGAATGGGAGAGATGCCTGGGTTTAGTTGGTGCACAGTCACTGCAGTAAAAATTGAGGTAACTAGTAAAAGCTCTACTGGAAAAATCAAATCCGAAGGAGTGTGTTGTGAGCAAAGTGGTCCTTCCCGCCTGGGAGCGGAAGCTGCTCTGGATCTCTGGGAAGGCGGAGGCTGGACTATTCATCCATTGGGTTCCTCATTGTCCTCTTGGATCCACCTAATGCTGGTGTCTCCTGCCACTTCCCACCTGCTTCCCGGAAGGCTGTGTGCTTCCCGATGGCGAGGGGGCATCTCTGGAATTGGGCGCTGCTGTCAGCGAATGTGCCCACGAGTGTCCCGAGCAGAGGTGGCCGCAAAGCGCTTGGGCAGATGGGCACGGGATGGGGAGCCCTGCGTGTGTTTGCGTGGAGACCGGGACCGGCCCTCTGCACTGAGCATCTGCGTGGGGTTTGTGCAGGAGGGACCCTGGGGCTCCGCTCCTCACCTCTATTGACAGAGTAGCCGGTGCGAGATCTGAGAAATATTTTTGCCAGATGAAGATTGGGTTTTACACGTGCTTTACACTGTGGGTAGGCTTATCTGTCCTATATATGGCCAAAGATTTTAAGTGACAAGGAAAAATATTCCACTAATCCCCCTGTGCTGTGACAGTGTGTTCATACGTAGAAGCAGGGCTTTTTTAATCCAATGTATTAAAATATTTTCTATCATTTTGCTTACTCTGATATTGTCCTTTCCCTTTCTAGCTCTTCTTGCCTCTCTTCCCTTATTTCTGTCTTTTTTTCCCATATATACCTTTTTTATTTTTCTTCATACTTGCTCCCTCTCTCCATCTTACCTGTATACAATAACTGTAGAAGATTAACAGGAATAAGAGACTTTTTAGGTCCTAATGAAAAAAAAAAAAAAAAAATTACTGCAGTTGGCAAGACCTAGTGAAACCTTAAGAACATAAAAAGTATTTGCATTTACTCTCCAACTTTCACTGTGTCTTACAACCTGCACTCTGAGGATTTCCACTGTATTTTAAGACTTCTGTGTCACAATTTGGTGTAAATGCCAATAAAAGTAGCCATGCAGTTGTTGGTAATTGGTATGTAATAATGTCAGCAAATTTGAATTACTATTTTGTCATAAATATTTCATAGAAATTTGTATTTACTTCATCGAGTTATTAAAAAAAACATATTAAAATATAATAGTGGTGATACTGTTGACATTGACTCAGTCTGGTAAGAATATTTACCAGAATTTTCTGGATATGGCAATCTTAATCAGCAGTGTACAATTCTGTTTGCCCCAGCAATTATTACTTTTGATTGGCAAGCAAAATATGTGGTTTTCTTGTAATTTATACATCCTTCTCATAGTAAATAATGCCAAACAGATTTAGTATCTGGACAGATAAATTTTTCATTTTTGTTTGGAAGCCTGATTTAACATATATTACTCTGAGAAATACCACACTGAGATTTTAACCACCGTATTGTGCTACAGCTTATTGTTCTGTTGTAGGGATAACGCATTAATGTTTATTGAGTTCTTCGTAAATGTATGTGTGTCGTATGTAGTCAGAGTTTCCTTTGTGATCTTTTCATTTCTTTTTTTAAGCTGGAAATTTAAAAAGATACGAATTTAAAACCACTGGTTATTAGGTAGCATGTTGCAGTTGGGAAATATTTTTTTTGTTGTTGTGTTTTTAAGCTTAATGTTTTTTACTGTCCTTTCTCTATTTTCCCAGGAGATTAAGGTCGTATTTTTTATGCATGTTGAAAAATATTCACTTATCAGTATGGGTGCAACTGTA
>JAVCKT010030413.1:7056-17056 GCA_032273925.1 Rhynchotus rufescens | reverse complement strand
TGGCAGAACCATGGAGGAAGAAACCCTGAAACGAGAGAGGTGGCCTAGACGGAAGAGTGAAGGATGAAGGAGAGAGTCACGTGGGACTCTGCAGAAAGCTAGAGGTGGCAAAAGGGTGTTGTAGCAAAAGAGGTACTTTTAGGAACAGCTTTGTTAGGGACAGGAGTTGGGAACGATTCTCGAGGCAGTGGAGTGATCGCAGCTGCCCTCGTGCTTAAGCATTACCACAGTTAAATTTGAGAGCTTCTCAGATTCAGTTGGGATGGCAGCACAAAATGTTTATGTAGTCAGGAGGAATGGTCGTGTTATAGTTCATTTGCTTTGAAAAACATATTGTGCAGTTACTGCAGCCAATTTTTAAGTGATAACTTAGCCATTATCCTTACTTTTTACGGTTCAAAATATGAGTCCACGATACGGAATAGTGTTTTGCAAAAACAACAACAAATCACTGAATGTTTATGTATTCCTACAGTCCAGTGTGTGCTGACAGCCGTATTAAATGATGCTTTTTATGTCAAAGTTGCATTATCCTGCTCCTGTGTAGACCTCTAATCCATTGCCTCTTGTCTTCTCAGTTAAAGAAGTTCTCTCATCCTTTTCCAGAGGTTCACAAGGGATTTAAGTGGGTGATCCACTAGTTTCCTCACACATTGACAGTGGAATGTCAAGAAGCCGTTCGTCCTTATTCAGTGCTCCTTAAACAGGTTGGTGCACTTGGATGTTCAGCAGTCTCTGCAGGCAGGGAGACACTGCTGGTCCCTAAATCCTCTGTGATCAGCTTTTCTGCTGGAGGTCAAAAAAAAAAGAGATAGTCTCTTGAGAATTTCGGAGGACAGATGAATGGAGAAGAGAGCTAGCATCGTTGTAATGATCCTCGCTTTCTTTTGCTGTTGCTTGGTCTGAATATACCTAACGATTCTGCATCAGCAGCAAGTTCTGTCCTCTTGTTATTTCCTCATTTTTATTGTCTTTAGAGGCATATTGATGTTCACCTGCCCAGATATCTTAACAGCTCGTAATGAAAAAATACCTACATTAACAACATAGACACAAGCGTACCTTGGGATGAATGTATTATTTATAAAGACTTACCATCACACCCCTCACAGTTGCATTTTATGCTGCTTGTGGGTGTACTCCTGTGTCTTGTTGGCAGTGCAATTAGTTGCACTGTGGGAGATTCCCAGGTTCAAAGCCAGGCATGAAAAATCTATTTCACCCCTTTTTAATATGTGGGTCTTTTTGTAAACGAAAAGAAAAAAACCCTCAAATCACAACACTCTCTCACAAACAAAGCAGAATAACGCTGTTTGGGAAAATCGTATACACTTGGATCAGCCCCTGTGCCTGCGTTTTACACGTTACAGCTCAGCGTAGTTGTACGAGACCCGTACTGCTCTGCAGGTGGAAGTGTGAGGGCCATTGAACACTTCGAGTTTTTCCAGTGGATCACAATTACAGAAACATCTGTGCTAAATAACTTTGTGCAGATGCACTGAGAAGATTCAGTGTTCAATAGCCCTCAACATTTCTAATTTCTTACTTGTGGTGGTGTAGTTTAGAAGTTGCACGTCGAGTTGCAGCAGAAAGCATATTGGAAACATTTGCAAAGGGCCTTCTTAGAATGCTTATGCTGCAGTGAAAGTGCTTCGAAGCACTTTTGTTTCTTTATTTAGATTTACTCCATTTAAAAATGGACAAAATGCATGCTAAGGATGCTATAGATGTAATGGTGCAGTGCAGTGCAGAGAGCTGGCATAATGGCTGGGAAAGAAGCCTAAAATCTGTATTTTGGGGAAATCAGTAAATTAGGGACAGGAGGGAGACTTAGAAAAGCCACATTTTAGAAATATTGAAAGCTACAGCAGCATGACATATTTGAAGAGGTTGAATACATGGACTTCCTCAGGAAAGATGCTCCTTACCTTCCGTTCTCTTTCATCTAGGTGCTCTCTATCTTACAACAGTGGGAAGCAGGAGTTATTCTGTGAATATTTTGGATGAACCCAGGCTTAGCTTCCATAGAACAAGTGAAAGATTTAAATACAGGTAGTGTTTTGCTGCTTCCATTTATGGGGATGATTTAATTCTTTAACATGATCCATGGAAATACTTTAAACAGATCTTGTTTTCACTTTCAACTGTGTCTGCAACGCAAGAATGATTTTCTGGAACCCTGTTCGTTGAAGCATCCACTGAGGAGCTTTTAATACGTTTCTCCTTCATCAGGATGTCTCTGAATTTGTCTGGACTGGAGTGAACTATATATTTCAAATTTAAGCCTAGTCTGCTGGGATAGGTGGCACAGGAACAAGTCATGCGCTAGAAGGAGCGTGATATTTATCCTGTGTTCCTCGTAGGCTCAGCTTATCCCACACCGTGGCAGTCAGCCCAGCTCAGCAAAAGCCATTTCCACTTCGTTTCTCAATGTCTGATTTTGCTTCCATTGAAGTTAATGGCAAAACTCCCACTGTCTTCAAGTGCAGAGGGATCAGATATTCAGAGAGGTTGGCTACATTTTATGCTTTCATCTACTTGGAAGTCAAATTCTGTGCTTAACTTCTTTTCATCTATTGAAAACCTTAAGATTTGCTTATTTCTTAGAGCCACTATTTCTGTACCCTCCTGTTACACACTTCAGTGATTTCACCAGTTATTGAGAACTTCTTGTTACTATTTTCTGTTTTTGTTCATATGATAATTTTACTCTAATGTGGGAATAGCAATTTGTTTCCTTATGAACAGATTTTGTTGTTGTTCTACTTAAAATCATTCCAACCTTTCCACAGACTTATGCTGTTGTTGACAAAGATCGTAATACTACTAGCCATAAATAATTATTTCTGTTAATGAAATACTTCGGTGCATTTATGGTGCTTTTGGAAACAAGTAGGAGTGTGATAGAGATAAATATGTTTTTCATTGTGGATTTACATACATTTATGGATTAAAATCGGGCATTCCTCCTGTTATAGTCAGTGGAGGTTTAACTAGGTTAAAAGGTTTTTCTGAATATTCATTCAGACATTTCTTTTGAAATAAGCTACTGGTTTAAGTTTTGCAGAAATTAGAAAGTACCTAGAAACTGGAGGAGGAGAAGAGAAATAAGTAGAAAAGAAATGAAAAACTAAGTGCATTTAAGTTTTATGGCTTACAAACCTCCAAATTTGAGAGCTTTGTGAAATTAAAAGGTTAGCTATGAATAACCACAATCAAATCTTTTCTTTTGTCCATATTTAATTCAAATGAGATTGCTCCATATTGACTTCTAATGCTAAAAGGCCACCCATCATGGAATCCCTGCAGCCAATGAAGCAAGCAAGTGAATGCTTTCTTAAATGATGCTAATCAGTCCAGAGAGGCCTGCCCTCTATCCCCATCAGTATTCTGTAATTCAGATGTGCTGATAACCTGAAATTGAATGTGTCAGTATGCAGACATGTGAAGAAAAAAGGAAACTAAAAGGCAAAAGAGCCGGCTGTGGAGACAATGCTAGTTTGATATATTTTTTTCCCTTCTTCCAAGTGAAGAACAAAAAGAATAGTTGGGAGTTCCTAAATGCTTAGTGAGAACTGTATAAAAGCATACAGAAAATTCACGAATAAGTTAGTTGATTTCAAGACACATTGAAGGGAAATGTTAAAAAATACACAACCTGACACCCAAAATAAAAACTATGTTTTTAAAAGATAATGTCCACAGTTTAAAGTGTTTGCGCATGTGCAGTAGGATTCTGGTTTGAACACTTCTAGAAGGGCTCCCTTGCCCTTGGAGGAGCTCGCAGGAGCAGTCAGTTGCTGTATGACTTCAACATCTTGGTTTTTCCCAACTTTGGGTTTCAGTTGTTCTGCATCACATCTGGTTTAAATTTTGAGCAGACACTTTCATGTCAGATGCAGAGTTTCTTCCAAAGAGTGACATACGTTTGCTGTTGCATTAGACAGTGTTGTATCAAAAATAGGATGATTTAATTTGGGGGTGATTTTTTTCATACTTCCCTTAATACAGAAATGATTTAACTTTATGAAATATTTTTTTCAGACACTTTGTGTCTAATTACGACCTGTCATGCATTCAGAAGTGGCAGGCATCTCTGTGAAGGCAGCTTTGGGTCTTTTGTTTTTGAAATGTTCTGCTGTGCTCCACAGGAGCGTATGTTGGAGGTGGTGTTTAAATTTGAACTTGACTTGTTGGTCTCATGCTGTAGGTTCCTCTTGTATTTATTTGATTTATTTGTAAAGAAGCATTGCAGTATACGTTATGTAATTTATTAAGCGTATGCTTTATAAGCTTAATTGCTTAGTGGCAATGTGCAGATAAAATGTTGACTCTTCAGAGAAGGTAGGTTTGTTAACCAGAGGTGCACATAAGGTTTCCTTTGATGCACTGTGGTCTGCAACACCATTCCAAACTGCTGAGGATTTTTTTTGAGTGTATCAAAGGGGCGAGTGTCAGCATCTCCGTTCAGCAATGGGAACACAGGGACATCAGAATGGGAACAACTGCTCCGAGCGGGGTGAGAAGGCCAGTGGGCAGAGCTGGAGGGGAACATGCTCTCCAACCTGCAGCTCTCCATGTCGAGGTCGTCCTCCATGCCCTGCCCGAGCTCTGCAGGGTGCCCGTGGGCAGTGGGACTGACTGCAGGACCCGGCTGCGAGCTCAGCCCCTCGCGGGGCGCCCGCCTGGCCCCTGGCACGCGCTGCCCGGCCCGCAGGCAGGCTCCCTACCAAAAGGGAGCAGAAATTCCCGCCTCGGACACTTCGTCTTTCTGCCTGCTATAACAGGGCACTCGCAGAGCTTGCATAGACACAATTCTTTGAAGTTGCTGTGGAGTGGAGATTTTATTGTAGATAGCTTTTTTTTCCCCCAAATTGAGTTAAATTTTTAGTGTACATCTCAGACCCAGCTGACAGGATTCTAAAGGTTAAGAGGGGCTTTGGTAACCATTTTGAGCCCCCCGAGGATTCTTGTATGCATTTTGTGCTCTTTAGTGCTATCTCATGCACTGTTTTAATGCCCAGCATTTTTTGAGCAGGGCGACTGGGGCTTTCACAGCTCATCAGCTCTGATCATCACTTGGCCAGACAGTTCTGTCCAGCAGTGGGCTGTAAACAGGGAACCAGACTCCTCACGGGTGCTCGGAGAGGTTCCCTTGACATGTCCATGTGCAACTTAACCACCAGTCTGATTTCCAGTGTGCTGGGCAGCTGCAGCTTGTGTTGATCAGTGGGATCTGAGTGAAATTCCCAGTTACAAAGGGGCTGCTTAACTGCACTGCTGACCCAGCTTTCCCCGCGTGTGGATGGACTGGAAGGCGACCAAGAGCTGAACCCCTTCGTTCCCCAGTCTCCTGTCTGCCACCAGGAGATGAGCGGGCCAGGCCTCGTAATGTGCAGTGACATTCTGGATTTTAATTATTTATCTCTGCACTTTCTTATATCTTCTCATTGCTTGGATATTTCATCTTATCTTAAAAAATATTTATTTGAAATTGTCAGTGATCAAAGGCTGGGAAACAAAACAGAGCTGGATATGAATTTTTTTTTTTTTTTCTTCTAGAGGAAATTGGAGTGTCAGGATAATTCTTGTGTATGCAAACTTTACAAGATGAAACCACACCAAATGTTGCATCTTTGAGCTTCGTAGCAGAGGGTTAAACCTAACATACATATATATATGATCCTTTTTTTTCCTACTGTGAGAATTTACAGATATCTCAAATATCTATTTAATTCCAATTATTGTTATTTTTTACTTGATCATTTTGTACACACACACACACACACACACACGCACGTCTGTGTACTGAATTGATAAAGAAAGAACTCTGGTTAAATAATCCACTTTTGTCTGACAACGGAATCAGTTATAGAGGTGCAAATATGCAGAAAGCTATTTGGAAATGCATCCTCGTAGTTGTCAGGTTTTATTATGCAGGAAGGTGTCATGTTTGTTACGAAGCTGAGTGCAGATGGCAGAGTGGAAGAAATGGATCACTAATTTTAACAATGATTAATGAACAGAGATAGAAAATGAATTACATTGGACTATCGGAGGCAAGAAATATTTTTGAGAAAATTTTGACTCATCTGCTGTGCTGTTCTCTGTAAATTATTTTCTGAAATTCTATATGTTGTCAACAGTTGACTGCATTTTCCATTACTGTCTATTTCTGTTCTTAAGTACTTTTGTGTTATTAGAGATACATAATTTCAAAATACCAATACATTCCTGATTACTTAGAGAAAATACATGTAAAACTATGAGTGTTCCAAAGGCTCTGGCCACAAATGTCCTGTTTTATAATTCTTACTCTTCTCCATTTTATCACTACATTAGAAATGTTTGGTGTAATCTTATTTTATTTATTTATTTTAACTAAAAGAAGGTAGTTGGGACAGAGGAATCATTCAGCCTTTGAAAAATAAGGAAAAAATGTATATGCAAAGTTCACAATAAAACGCAGCCAAGTGGGTTAACATGGTTTTAAGCTTACAGTGCTGATTCCACCATTTGTGATTTCACAGTCTAACTGGGAAAAACATACACACAGCTGCTTTTTAAATTGCTACCACCCACGTGCTCCCCTACTTCGCTGTAAACTCGCTTGTCACATATGTACTCCCCGCATTTACCCACATGCTCGGTGGCCACTCTTGCACGTTCTCGGCTGCAGGGGGAATCGGAAGTTGCCACTAAGTTATAATTTGTTGTTTACCCCTGTTTTACAACCCGCTGCGATGCGCAGTGCCCCCAGCTAGCTGGCGTTTCTTGCCGTTCTGGTTTCAGAGCTGTGTGGGATTCACCCGTTCTCAAAGGGAGATTAGTTCTGCTTGGAGAGCGCTGTGTTCTCAGCCCCCCTCCCCTGCGCTCCAATATTAAAATATATATTAAAATAGAAGAGAAATGCAGTGACTGAAACAGAATTAAATGTTTCCATTATCAATTGTGTAGAGGTCCAAACGTTGGAGTAAAACAGGGTCAAATGCCGGTTGGTTGTTCAGCAGTGGAGAGAGGTATTTGCAAGGGGCTGAGGGACACGAGGTGACTCTGGCCAAGGAAGAGCCGGTGCTGGGTGTTGCAGCACCAGGACTGCTGTCCAGCTGCCTGCATGTGCAGGGGCTGCCTCTGCAACGTGGAGATCCCGGCCTTTTGGGGATCTCAGGGGAGCAGCTTCCTGATGTGTTGGGAGGCAGAGCTCCATGTGCCCTCAGTCCCTTCTGTACCATGGAGGGCATCTCTGGGCGCCCGTTGCTCCGCAGCCCTCGCGGCTGGACCGTTACCTGCGGCCTGGGCAGGGCAGCTGCAAGGTAGAGGGCTGTGTTTTGTCTCTGCCTCTGCGTTTGCCTTGTACCTCTGCGTTCCTCATGCCCCTATATATTGGTAATTATTTGGAAAGGATAATTATATTGTTACTGTTTGATACTAAGCACAGGGCAAAGCATAGACCTCTTTACAGGTTCAGTTCCAGGCAGGGAGGGGCCTGTGTTTACATTTAATCTGAATTTGGCCTGTCACGTGTCATTAACCACGTGTGGTTGGTGGCCATATCTCACTCCAACAGAGAGACCTTCTCTTTAATGCTTTACGTCAACACAGTTGTTTATTTCTTGATGTTTAAGGACCTGATCCTTTTCCTTGTGTGAGGAGATCCAAGAAATCTCATTGATTTCGGGGACACTGAGTGCAAAGGAAGAACTTGGCAGGATTTGCCCTTTGCAGGCACCTTTACGGCTACCGCTTCTCTAAACATTGGCTAGTTGCTGTGTAAAAGAAAACATAATTCTTGAGGTAAAATAGGTGCAATTATTTAATAATTTTAGTATCCTTTTTGCCTACATGATCTCTGTTCTGGGATGTCAGGCCGTGATAGAAGGCAGAGCATTTCGGTGAGACACCATGAGCTTGTGAACAAATAGCAGGTCCACGTGTGTTATGTTTATTTACTCTGAGCTCAGCCCAGACTGGACTGGGCTGAGTTGCTCTGAGTTTACTCTGGACTAGTCCAGACCAACTCTGGGCTCAGTCCTGCTGCTGCAAGTTTCCAGGAGATGTAGTCAGAGATGCAGGTATATAAGATGCTAGCGCATGATTAACTAAATTTAATTCATGCCTACATTTGTAGGAACAGTTGCAAAACGCACTGCTCTTCAAACCCAATTGGTGAAGGATTTCCTGTAGCATTTTGGAGCTTGGAATGCATAAGCTAACTTGGAATAATTTGAACTCTGTCATCAGTTTGCATCTGGGCCCTGAGTTGATGACTTTGTCCATGTTGTGTTTCAAGATGTGCCCTCGTGTTGTTGAAGAAGTGTTAGTGAAGATTTTAAATGACTTCATGAATGACTCTAATTCTAGTATTTTGCATGTAATTATGGTCCTGATGGGAACATACTTTAGAAAAACAACTACTGGAACAATGCAAGTCCTGCTCAGGTTACATAGCATATGCTAAACACTGAGAAAACATACACAGCGCTTTAGCGAACAAGGTAGGGGAATGCTCCGGGGAGCCAATTTAGAATGTGACTTAAGGCAAGCGTGCCTTGCGGTGCCTGTTTCTCTTGGCAAACTAGGCAGGAGCGTCGGCGGGTGGAATTCCCGTTGAAGCAGCAGAGGTTGCCGTGCTTGTTCGGAGACCAGGCTGTATGTGGACATCCCTGAGCATGGGTGCGGGTTTGCTGAGGCCCTGGCCTTTATTTGGGCGAGTTTAGTATTGCTCTCGCCGGGCTCCCCTCAATCCTGCGCTCGCACGGCAGAGCGCAGTGTGGTGGGAGCAGGACGGGCCCATGGCAAGAATGAGGCTTTGGCAACTGCTGCAGCTACCGCTCTAGTACTGGTTTCCACCTCAGTAATGAAAAGTTGAAGTGCTTTTTTTTTTCTTTTTCTTTTTTTTTTTCCCCTTATAGGATCAATATGTATGCAGTGAAGTGGCTGTGATCAATGTGCTGCTTTAGGTTTTCAAAATTTTCTGTTTGATACTATAGTTGTGCTCATATATTTCGCTATGTAAAGACATGGTGTTTGAACCTATTGAGACATATTATTTAACTAAACATTGGTAACACTGCATCCAGGCTAGAAAAACATAAGGATCTGGGTGTGAATCAAAATCCCCCGTGGTCCTTCTTAGCCCTCAAGTGGCTCATGCTAATTCCTTATGTCACCTCGCTGGTTTAAGCTAACGCAAGTAACCGTCACTGAATTTTGCCTCACTGCTTTATAGCAAGAAGGAAGCATAGTTAAAAATTGTATTTAAAAAATCAGCTCTGCTTGTGTGGAACTTGTGCACACACGCTGCACAATGTTGCAAAATGTTTGTAGGACTGACTGATTTTCACCATTTTCTTAATTTAAAATACTTTTACAGAATAGTTGGGTCTGTGCTGACATTGATTATCCATCTGACTATTTGTATACACACAATAATGTATTTTTTGAGCATTTGATACATTTGCTTAATATGCGTATGTGTTATTTGTTCTGGTATATATATAATAGTAATATAAGCTATACCATGAACTAGAGGGTTTCTGAGAGGCCTGTCATACTCCTCGTACTTCAGGTAAATAACTGATTGACCTTTGTGGTGTGCTGATACTTCACTAATCAGAACCTGAAATCTGTATAACAACACTTCATTTACTTGATAGACAAAAGAACAATTGCACTTGAAGTAATGTGATTTCTAAATAGACACTGCCTGTCAAAAATAAATGCATTAGAAGTAAAATGTAGCTCAAGGAGACAATTAGCAAACAGAGGTGACACTGTAAACAGGTGCTCCCATTATTCCCAAAGCTTGTGGCAATATATTCACATCTTTTAGACTGATGGAAGATCATGTGACAGTTTGGTGAATTATCTATCTGTATCATCTGACTGATGAAGCCTGCTGCAGTTGCAGATCATTTAAAAATGCATCTCACAAATTACATGGTAGCTAGGAAAAAATGCAGGTTTTTCCGAACAATGCTTTTCTAAAGCTATGTGCTGG
>JAVCKT010030411.1:0-13247 GCA_032273925.1 Rhynchotus rufescens | reverse complement strand
TCTAAATCCAATGCAATTTCTATTAGTTAAAAAAAAAAAAAAAAAAAAAACCAGACTCTCAACGTGGTACTGATCAAGAGAGGTATCTATATTTCCAGACTTTTAATTCTTTCCTGTATGCAGGAGGAGGAGGAGGAGAACCTGCTATTGGCAGAGGGATTCAGGCGTTGTTACCTGTGTGTCTGTGCAGAGGTCGCTTCTGTGTGAGAGCTTTTTCTCCCACATGCAAGTTTAGCACAAGCTGAACCTACACTAACCTGGCTGAGTTGTCTCTAAAGGGAAATGGAAAATGGATTGGCATATATTACATTCTAATGTCTTCCAAAAGCTTAGAGTATGCATTACTTTTAAATCCTAAAGGAGAAAATAGTCAAGAATTCTGCCTGAAGCCTGTGGAATTTCATGTTATTTTCTGTTCTCTTTATAGCAGTTTTACTATTTAGTTACAGAGATGTCACGTACCAATAGCATGCTGTGAACACAGCATTCAAAGCAGAAGTCATAACAAATATTTTAAAGCCAACCATACCCAGAAATCTTCTAACCTTTATTCTTAACTCAGAAGAATGACACATTTCTTTATGAACCAGGAAAGGATGAGAACCTTACCACAAATCTTTCAACAAGGAACAGGAAATAAGTATATTAATGAATTAATATCACTAGATCTTTTTCTTTTTTCAGCCTGTTTTCTGTCATTCAGGACCTAACATGCTCTATCCCAAATCATCTATTTCACTCTTTTGTTGAAGTTTCCTCCATCTTCTCTTTCCCTGAGTGTACAGCTAGTAGAAATTAGGTGTCCAAACAGTAAGCTGCCAACAGTAGTTGTGCTACCTGTTGATGATTGCAGAAGAGTAACAAAAGGGTGAATATATGTGAATATACCTATTTGCTAGGAATTAGAAGAAAGCTTCATCTCATTTCATCATATGCCCTGTAGGACTGTATTTTACTTTGCAAAATAAATCCATATTTCTAAGCTTGACATGTCGTTCAAATGCATTATCCTAGGCCATTCAGTCAATAATGAAGTTTGCTCTTAATTGCAGGAACTTTACAGTTTTGCTTTCAGTGATATAATAAATGGGATAATTTGGAGCACTGAGAGGTTTCACTAATAGCTTTCATCACTCATGCTTAAGGTCTCTAGGCCCTCACACGAATTTGAGCTCTACATAAAAATGCTGCTGTCATGAACATATCTGCATATACCATATACTCCTTCAATAAACTAACATCCCATTGTCTTTCTGTATTGCCAGAAACAAATCCAGACTCCACAAAAAGACGTATTTAAGCTCTCCAAAGACAAACCAACTTAGATTTTCTGCAAAATATTATACCTCTGCTCCTTACACATAAATAATGGTTTGATGCTAAAGCAAAAAACTAAAAATTTTTCTCCACACATGCTCAAAAGCACATTTCAGAGCTGGGCAATGAGAGCATATCCCCTGGATACTGGAGAGAGCACGTCACTGAATTTCCCTCAACAAAGCACTGCAGCAGTGACAAAGAGAGCACAGATCCATTGACCTACTGCAGCAGCACTAAATTCTTTTCCAGGCTTAGCTTGCCCCTCCAAGAGGGAGGCAATGCTCACAGTTCACTGCATTTACAGCACTGTTGGGATGCACAGATTGAGTGCATGTGTGCATGAAGAAGGCACTGTGTCTTCCAGATGGCTTAATTCAATGTACGAGAAAGACATACTTATTGGAACAAAACTAGTGACATTAGGACTAGACTGGATCTCGAGATGCAATTTAATCCAAGACTTTGCATTTTTAAAGCTGCTCTCCCAGTCATTTGCCAGCCACCTCTGCTGCCCACAGTGCAGCCCATGAAGCACCGAGAGAGTCGATGACTTGTTCCACTCGCAGCTGGGTCATGTTCCTTTCATGCAGCTTGGGCTTCCCACTTGGGCAGAAATGGTCCTGCCTTTCATTTCACCTGCGACTGCCCTTTAGCAGAGACACCCGTGTTCTTCCAGTGAGAAGGACAGTGCCCCAGGATTGCCCCAATCCAGTCCGTAACCAGCCGAGAGCCCAAGTTCTCACTCATAGCTATGCCACCCTTCTTAGTATCAATAGGGATGCAGCCAGGCAGTGGAAAAGAAGCTAGAAACAGGAAGGGTTCAATTATTGCCACATGGATATATAGAGGTAAAAGCCTCCGTTTCCACTGCAGCTACTTCACAACTTAAAGGTTTTCTACACAATCTTAGCCATCGAAGATCTGCATTAAGTACAAATGTTTCTAAAATGCAATTGGGGAAAGGCCTTAACACAAACACTGCCCTCTATGCAAAGCATCCCCAACATGTGGGTTATCCTACCTTGGACTGCTCCTGACTGAAATGATTTAGAACAATTAGTGACAAGGGAACAGGTCTAATGTAGGGGAGACAAAAAAATTAAGACTGAAAAAATTATTTGAGAAAAGGAAGAAAGATGAAGGACAAAGGGATAGTCAAGGGAAGAACAATATACAAGAAGAAAACAGAGAAACTTCTTAAAATGAAGACTAGGGGAACTAGTTTTAAAATATCCAAAAGTGAAATTTTTGGTATAGGACATTATGTTCTAACATACATTGATTTTTAAGTAAAATGACTCTGTGACTGGATGGGTTTTTTGCCTAAGTGCTACTATTATTCTTGTAATTCATAGATCCCTTTATACAAGCTGCTTATAACCTAATTAAAAGTATTCATAAAAACATTATATCATTGAGATTAAACACAACACTGCACTAGTTTAGCGATATGCCCCCATTATCAAACTATTTAGGCAGAACTATATGTGAACTATTTTCACACATACATGGAACAAATATGCATAGAATCAGGTCTTTAAAGTGTATAGGGACCTAAAGTTAAATACTAGCATTGGGTCCTACATTCAAAACTAGCTGCTTTTTATTTTGCACCTAAATCCAGACTTAACCTTTGATCAAGTTGGCAAAATCTGACCTCAGTATCTCCAAGCCCCAGCCAGTGCTCTGGAATGCAGTATTTATGTTCTAACTGCTGTTGAGCACAGACCTGCTGTTACCATGATATTATTTATAACTTAAACTCTGGCTCCAAGAGGTAATAACCACTTTAGCACCTATATTCAAAATAAGTGTTTTCTTCCCCCATGTATATCTCCTATCAACACCTGCAGTGAATAAACCTGCCTTTCTGTCATCTAGTCATGCAGTCACATGAAGTTCTTCTATCCAGCTTTGCTGCTCACCCCTTTTTTAAAAAAAAACAAAAACAAAAACAAACAAACAAACAAAAACTTTGAATAACTCCCTAATGTTAGAAAAGCTCTTCTGCACATTCGACCCTCTTGGCACCACTTATGGATATGCTGTGCACTAGGTCCATGAGGTTAGGAAAGACATCATCAACACCACTCACTCACTCACTTGCACTAGAGGAGGGGTGACCAGCCTCTGACATGGGCTCCTAAAGAGCAGCTCAAGCAGAGCTGCTGACATGAACCTATCTCATGCATCAGCAGCAGGATCATGCTGGCCTGTAGCCTGCAAGGTCAACCAAGCCCACTGCTATGGGAAGAAGTGAACAAGCAAGGGCCATCTCCAAACCACACGGGGTCCTAGCTGCAAGTTCTGCTCTGCTGCATGGTGGCGATACCCCTGTCATCTTCCCCTGGTGAATGACTGCTGAAATTCCTCCTTCCCCCAGCTTGCTCAGGCTCTTGTCCTCTAGTTCTTAGCTAGGGGAAGATTTCAACACACGCTGAGGTCATAAGATGACAAACCGTCCTGTACCAGAAGGTGATTCTGATACTATATTTATCTGTTAGATAAATATATAATATATAATGTGTGTGTGTGTGTGTATATATATATATAAGGTAGATCTTAATACAGTGGAGAGAACAGTGATTGCAAAACTAGATAAACCTACACCAAGGCTGCCAACACATATGTATTTCATTTTGTTCAGCTGAGCTGTCCCACTGAGATCAGCAAAAATAGAAAGCATGTTATAGCTCCATACCTTGCAGAATTGATGGCTTAGGAAAATAAACCAGTTGGAGATTATGAGCTATACAGCACAGTTACGACCAAAATGAAAAAAAAAAAAGAAATGGTGTCTGCCAACAGTAAAAGCTTAAATAAGATCTGAATCCTTTATTTATTTATTTATTAATGAATGAAGAAATCCTTACCTGGAAGCAAGACAAGAACCAGTTGTCCTCTTTCAAGCGTGCATCCCCAACCCGGCCTGAAGCAGCTTTCACTGCCTGCCAACTTGTTGCCGTGGCCTCCAGCCAGCCCAGCTGAGGCTGATTTAATTTGTCCCAGGTGCAGCAGCAAGGAGCCAGCGGGAGCCGTGGCTGTTGCCACGGGCATCCTGCAGCACCCAGCCACCTACTGCAGGCAGGGAGCTTCGGAAAGTCAGGGCTGGGAAGATGCCTCAAAACACATTTACGGCTCCCTGTTAGATAGGAAGTTGCCCTGTTTTATTTTCCATTTTCATGCTCACTTTATTGCCATTAAAATCAGTACAGGAGGGCAGCCTATGCATGACTGAAGTGCTGAAAGTGAAGAACTACACTAAAGCAAGACTTATATAAACTCAAGGCAAGTTGTAGCAGCTATAGGCTTGAACCTACGTCTCTCAGGGCCTGGCTGCATGCTTTCATCTTTAGGCAATATGTAAAATATGGAATCTCCATCTCTTCCCCTCTTATTTCCTCCATTCTCACATTAAAATAAGAATTAGCTCTTTAAAGTTCTTTAGAGAAACATATTTAGACACATATCCTTGGAAGAACCTTACAAACATCATTCCCAATTAAAGTGCAATTAAAAGGTGCTCCTGTCTGGAGCTCAGTATAAAGAGGAATGGAACCTAAAGCATTTTCCTACACTAAGGATTTTATAGGGGTGAGCTTTAGGTGCCTGCCCACACAGTGGATGGGTTTTTATGTCATCTTCCTGAAGTCCTTTTCTCAAGTACAAGTGCCTGGAAAATCATTAGGTGGGCAAAACTAGGAAGCACCTCAATCATTTTTTTTAGGTCTATCTCTCTGACATAAAATTAAAGCAAGTTATATCCACTTTTGGAATGCTGGATATAAGCAGGTCCACAGACTCCTGAGCCAACGTGACTGTCGTTACAGATGCTTCTCCCTTGAGAACACTTTAGAGGATCAGTGCTTGGATTTTTTTTTTTTCCAAGTGGTTGAAAATCTGTGAGTTCATGCATATGTACCACTACCTCCACCCTGGAGGTAGTGCAAGCCTGGGCTGCAAACCCTGCCCCTCATGACGAGGACTGTCTTCCAGCTTTGTGACTGTTCAAAACCCACCAGGTCTGCAGTCAGCACTACCATGAGACAAGTCTTAAACAATGAAGAAATGAACCTTGGATTTGACAGGCCTATGTAGAACAGGGAGACTCTGCATGGTCCCCTTGAAAAACTCAGAGCTGTTCTATGTAAAATGCAGACTAAACCATGTGAACTGCACAAGACAATTTGAGTACGGCCTTGAACGGGGCTGCATCAAACAGTGCCACGTATCAGCTCCACTGTTGATATAAAAAAATCAAGAAAATAACAAGAAAAACAGGGGAATAAAACCCAGGGCACTACTAGAAAAGAAACAGCAACAAATCAACAATCCTATACTAAATCTGAAAGGAGCCGCATCAGCTGTAGCATAAATATACAAATACCATGATAGAATTTAAGTTTGTGACTGCTGGCATGGAAATTTGCCTTTTCAAACAAGTAAGACTTATCTAACAGTCATGATGATTTTATAATATAAATTAAACTGATGTAAAGAACTAAATAACTCAGTAATGCTTGATATAACTAATTGTATTAAAGTTGTATGTCTCTCTTCTAATTGTTACTTGGTCCAAGACAATTGGATTACAGCAGGACACAGGATTTTGCAGGAACTAACATGAAGACTGAAGAAGTTATGGAGATAGGGAATTAAGTCATAATATAATAACAATAAATAAAGGAGTAATTTAAAATCCTCTATATCCAAAAGAATGAAAAAATTATGAGCACAATCATCTGTCTGTGCTGTAGTTGTCTAGTTTAACCAAAAACATTTCTACAAAAAAAAAAAAAGCAAGAGAGATGCCACAAAAGGGCGAATAGTGACAGATGATGTCTGTCTAGATGATGTCTAGACAAAAGCAGAGAGAGGCCTTTAAGAGTTGTGGAGACACAGCATAGCAATCAACAAACAAATCACAGGAATACAGTTGGAAATCTGTTTGCTGAAGTGACATTATTTTAGAGGGTTTTTAAAAATTTTTTGTTTTTCAACTATAGCCTCTCTGTCTGAATGTATTATCTTGGCTTTATGGCAGAAAAGGTTAGAAACTGTGGGGAAAGTATCGTAACGGGGGGAGATGTGCGACTGCTCCTCAGGTTCTAGGGAGCAAGCAGGGGATAGTGACAGAGATTTTGCTACACTGCAAATATACAGTTTGAAAGATCAGTAATGGTTAAACATTTTCAGGAAACTGATGTAATTATGTACGATTTACTAAAAAACAGAAGTTAATAGAGAGAGAGATTGAGACGTACTGCCCCCAAATGAAGGACAGGAAGAGAGGTTGTTTTCTTAAAGTGATTTCCAAGTAGGAAATTCTGAGGTGAATTTTGCCTTTACTGGAACAGAACTGCCCCAGGTGATAACTAACTAATCACACATCCTCCCTTAGCAAGACATTATATTAAGTACATGCTGAAACATTTTGGGAACAGGCAGAAAAAAAGCATACTGATTTACTAGCAATATAACTGAGGCCATCCTGAAAATCTTCTGCTCTTGATGAGTAAACCAGCTCTGCACACAGGCAGCCTGAAAAGCAAATTATGCACTGAAGGTGCCAAGAGGCAGCACATCCTATAGTGTGGGTGCTCAGTTGGCCAAACAAACTGGAACTGCTGCAGTGCTGGAGCTGCAGCAGGTACAGTCCAGCACTGGTAAATCCAAGTCTTGAACGGTTTAACTCCCTCTCTGAGCTTATGCTGTCCTAAGTTCAGCAGCTTGCTAGGGGCCATTTCACAACAGCTAATTTTGTCACAAATATTAATGTTAATAATCAGATCTCAGGTAGAGATTCAGTCCAGGTAGGCTGTGATCACAATTATGGCAAGTGAGATATGCTAACCTAGTGAGTGAACTAAGCTTTACTAGACATAGGGATACAGCTCAAAGAGAAATGTTCCCACATCAGTGTCAGCTTCAACAGTCACTCTCTTCCAAGCTATACAAACTTCATGGTTTTTGCAATCACAGCAAATCAGTTTGGATGGATTTTCTTGGGCAGGTTATTCTTTACCTGGATCAGTTCTGTGGTCTGGTTCACTTCATGCCCACACAATGGCAGTGTCAGCACAGCACGAACGGCTGTGCCACGATGGACACAGATAAGCAGAGGCAGAGGCTGCTGTCACTGAGATATATCAGGGCCAGGAGGACCCCACACACGAGAGATGTTCACTGGGATAACTGCTTGATGAGGATGAAACTCATGCTACAGTCTCACTTTTCTACAGGGAACATTAATAATTTCTCTTCCTCCTGTCAGACTAAAAAACTTGTAGGGACTTAATCTTTCCATCCCCTACCCCTCTCCCAATTTCAGTTGTAACTGCTTAAGAGGTGCATAAATAACTATGAGTTTAAAACTAACTTTCTGTAAGAGAAACTAACATTTATGCTTTTGCCTACTTTGAGGTACTTTCTGTGATAGGAGAGTAAAACATTTTATCAATTTAAGCACTCCAGAACAAACAAACAAAAAAACCCCAAATCATTTCCCTTAGAGACTCTGCTTTGGTACTTCACTTTCATGCTAGCACAGCTCAGCACTGCTGCTGAAAGAAGTGATGCTCCTCCTCATTTCAGACTCTGGTGCATCTCCCTCCCTTGCACCAGCACACACGTGCATTCTGCTGCGAGATGAAACAAATTGATGATTTCATCTGGGTTGCAACGAGCCTTTATAAAAGGGACATGAAACTACTGGACTGAGCCCAGCAAAGGGCAACCACGATGAGGGAAGGACTGAAGCATCCCTCCTGTGTGGATGGGCTGAGAGCGCTGGGCCTCGTCAGGCCTCGTCAGCCTAGAGAAGGGAAGACAGGGCCGGGATCCCATCCATGTGCAAGGGCCTGCAGAGAGGACGTAAAGAGTCTGGCCCCTCTTCCTCTCAGTGGTGCTCAGCAATGGGATAAGAGGCAACAGGAACAAACTTCAGAGGAGAGTTTCACAGAAGAGCACAAACACAGGAAGATCAGTCTGAACATGAGGAAAAACTTCTTCACTGTGAGTGTGACTGAGCGCTGGCACAGGCTGCCTAGAGAGGCGGTGGGGTCTCCTGCCTTGGAGACATTCAAAGTCCATGTGGACACAAGCCTGGCCTACGTGCTGCAGGTGACCCTCCTTGTGCAGGGGGGATTAGACTAGATGATTTCCCCAAATCCCTTCCAACCCCAACTGTTCTGTGATTTATTTGTTTACTTATTTGTTTTTACCTGGTTAATTTTAACTCAGATCTCAGATTCCTTGAACAAGTTCAGTGCTTGACCAGGAACAGACCTGCAGAAGAGAAGGCATGAGAGGGAACAAGTGGAACTGAGGAAAATAGGCAGAATGCTTCTTTCAGAAGCAGTGTTTGCTTACGCTGGCTTAAACTTTAAACTGTGAAATGGAGGCCCCAAATCCTTATTTTGAAAAAAAGTAGAGGAAGCACAAAAAGTAGGAGCACCCACTCTCTGCCAACACCTGCATCCCTTAATGATTCAGGAAACTATAAAGAACTAAGAAGATGTAAATTCCTTTAATGAACAATTCTGTTGTTAGCTGATTCATATGTAAAATAAGGCTCCTTTAACCGCATCTCCTGACTGAACTTCTGCCAACCTTTCTTTCCCAGGTGTTCATAAGTGTGAAACACTGATACAGCACACTGTAACACTCCAGAGGCATTCAAAAAAACTTTGCCATTTGCTGCAATTCACTTTTTAAGTGAGTATCTTAATTGTCTTGGAAAAGATGATATCGCAGGCACCTTTTACATATAACTGTACTACTTCAGTAAAGCAATTTGAGTTCACACCAGTTCCAAAGATGGTTAATAGAAGCTGCAGTTCCATGAAACGTTTAAAAACATACAAGTCTTAAAAACGAAATGTATAGATTTATTGCCTAACAGGTGAACAATCACAAAACCTCTTTGTGATTGTTTTGTATTGCATTTTCTCAAAAAAAAACCCTCAAACCATTTGTAATTGCACTTTTGTTTTTGCTGAGTTTAAATATCTGGAGAATAACATTTCCATAGACATTAATAGTTCATTTAATACCTTGAACTGCCTGTTAAGGAAGGTGTAGCAATTTTTGAACAGCAACAGACTAGCTACACAGAGAAGCCTCAAAAGAGAATGATGAAAGAGTTTATTTAAAGATGTAATAGTGACTTTTAAGAGCAGCTAAGTGCTGGTGATAAGAAGCATAAAAGCTACAATGACTAGAAAGTGTAAGTTTCTGCTGTGTTTGCTAACACAAATGCTAAAATGCTAAAAGCTGGTGGGGAAGTAAACAGGAACCTGCCCATGTTCCAGTTCAGAGAAATTTTGCTGATCTTAAACCACCCACAAACCTCTTGTAGCTGTATTCTAAAGGGATTAGAAAGATATTTGGGGTTATCAATGGATGCAAGGAAGCTTCCAGCTGAACTATTACACCATACATGGAAAGTATCAAGAGAGAATACAGCACATGGATGGGAGGAATAAGTAACAAAAATAGAGTATGTCAGAGCACACGAGGCAAATCCTTCAATAGTGGTGACGTGACTAAGTAACTACACTATTTTCCAAAGATAAGACGTAACCTCTCAGATCCTTATCTGTGAGCATATTTTAGGAATCGAGGTAGGTTTAAACTTGTAGCCTGGTTTATATGATTTTAATAGAAATGATATTGATATTGTCCAACGTTATTGAATGCTGACATTTTTTGAAAGATTCACAATCCAAGATAGATGTTTTTATGAGGAAAGCCTAAGTAACCTCTTTTACAAGTTTACAAACAACTATATGTCTTAGATGGGGTAAATCAACTTGTATTAATGGTAAAAAAAGTAGCAGTGAGATAGAGTAACAGGGTGCTGTTTGGGGGAACATTACTGCAGAGTAGTGTGAGAAGGCAAAGGCAGCTCAAGACACATACCTGTTGGCCAGGGGAGGTTATTAATGAGAGAGATTAGTGAGAGAGAAGAGATTAATGAGAATTGTGAGCTATAAACTTGGCGTTTTGGTATCCTCCATTCACTGAGGAGAATGCTGCAAAGAGAAAATTCCTCCAAAAGGAGCCATCAGCCGAGAATAAAGCAGAAATCCAGCCAAGAAAAGTCCAGCACTGTATGATTTAGTTATCTGCTGATTCAGATCTCGTGTTTATAATTCTCTGTCAGTAAAAATCTCTGCTTAAGTAAGTGGGTTGAAGTCTAATTTCTCCTTGGGAAACTGAACATACTTTTCATTTTGAGGTAAGGAGGAGGCTCATCTTCTAAAACTAGCCTTGAAATGATGGCAGTGATGTATGCCCTTGGCAGCTTCCTACACTACAGCAGTGAAACTGTGAAAATCTCTCTCCCTTATGTCTAAACTAGCTCGTCACCATCAGTGCAAAAAGCATGATAATATTGCCACACAACTAAATCACGCAGGATATCTTGGATTGGTTTTCAAGGGGGAGGTGAACAAATCAACAGGATAATATTCTGTTAAATATGTATTAAAGTCCCCTGTAGTGATAATGCAAATCCATTTGCCACAGAAATCAAATTCTGAATAATAAAGTGCCCAACACATCTGCTTCCTGGATAAACAATGTCTGTCCAAGAGAAGAACAGCTGCCTAGTCAGGGTAAAAGATGATGAGTATTCAACTCCTTAATCCTGAGCTCAGTTCAGAGACGTTACAGAAGGCACATTTCAGAAAATCCATGGCAAGCACCCAGTGCAGTCACTGCAGAACTGACTGCAAAGATGCAGCACTCACCGCTTTGGCAAGCACGATGCTGGGTCTCTTCTTCAGCCGTGACGAAGCCAGGGATGCAGCCCACGACGCAGCCGTCACCTCCACGCAGGAGAACCAGCCCCCAGGGGCTCAGCAGCCATGGAGCTGCCTGAATCACTTTTTGCTCAGGCTTGTATCAGCACGCCAAGAATCTGCAATTACTCTGAAAGAGAAAGTACCTTGGTGCAGATTAGAGCAGCCACACCACTCCTTTCACCACCGTAACATCAGGATCCAGGGGTCTGGAAGTTTACTGAGTCATTTTGCCTTGGATCCAACAGTGTGTGCCATAATAAGGGCAGGGTAATTTCTCTGGCACACATATAGTTTGCATATGCATCATGATATGGCATATGTGGCAAATTTCACTCATGAAGAAGGGCCAGCATGAAAGTGTGTAATATTAAACCACATTTAAATTCATTCTGTGGAGCACATGACCCTTCTCTCTCCCCATTTCTACAGGAATAAGAACACATTGCAAACATGAAGCAGTTAAAAGCATGTTAAGAAACTTATTATTACCATGTTTTTAAGAAAAAAGTAACAACACTAAGAGAATACAAAGGCATTTATACAACACACTACTTGCAAGTCTTTTCTTTTTTTTTTTCGATTTTACCTCTCCTGAGCAGACGGACGAAATTAAGCAGCTAAGTTGCAGAAAGGAAGGCAAGAGAACGAAAAAATAGAGCGGAAAAAAAAAAAGGAATGAGGGTAACTAGAGATGTAGGTCTCTAGAGAAAGAAACAAGCAGAAAGTCATACTTTTGCAGACAAAACATATGGAATGCGATATGTATTTCAGACTGCTGAGAACTGCTGATAAGGAGAAGTCATTGGAGTTACTGTTTCTCCGTGCCCCTCTCTGCGGAGCACTGCATGGTGCTGGTGCTTGATTTCAGTTCCACAGCACACCACTCATCTCAGACTGAACCTAGAGATGTCTGTTGCTATCCTGAGGACATGTTAATAATGTCCTGAGGACATTGCATATGCATGTGCATATGCATAATGCATAGGCAAACTATACATGTTAAATTGGGACATGTTTTTTCATTCCTGGAAATTCCAGTGTGGCTGTATTTGAAAAATAACCCTATTTAGACTTATATGTGTCCAACAGAAGGCAATTGAGAAAAATAAAAGACATTTAAACTCTGATATTTAACAGCAGCACAGGCTTTCTTTAAGTGAGTGGTACTGGGTGAGAAGGAGCCTTCCAAACAAAGCACAGCTGTTGTGCTTTGCATAAAGCTGCATAAAGTAAGTAACAAACATATTGCAAGAGACAGTTTGGTCTTTGAACTGAAAAGGGAGAGTGGATTTAATAAGGTCTCTCTCATTATTGATAGTTATCTCTGACTAAGCAAATACACAAAAGTCCCATATTTTAAAAAGCATAAGTATTTAGATGCAAAGAGAATTCAGGAAAATGCAAGTTTGCCTTTTTTTTTTTTTTTCCCTTGTGTAGCTTCCAGATAGTAGAGCAGTATGTGTAGATGTACCATTTCAAATTAAATGAAAGAATACCTTATGTAGGCATAAAAAATGGAGCTAAGAAAACACTTTAGTCTCACCATTAACAACAAAATGCTGGAAAGGACATTGCCATGAAGGACCTGCTTGTCAAACAAGAAATCTGAAGCAAATTATCTCATGAGTTCCCTAGGGAATCCTCTCTAGACCCATTACATTAGCAACGTAGTGTAAAGGTAAAGGTAAAGGTAAAGGTAAAGGTAACTACTATTACAGTAATCTTTGAATTGGTATTCATTATATTTCTGTAAGGATTCTTCTATCCCTTTCAAGCTGTGCAAAACCAAAACCATTGTGTACGTATGTGTTTAATCAAAAAAAAAAAAAGAGAAAAAGAAAAGCATTACTATTTGACAAGACAAATGCTGACATTTTAGATCCGAATTCTCCTCTTCTACATTCACTGAAAGCCTCATTCCCACATTTCAGAACAAAAATTAGCTTATGTTTGGTTTTATGCTTTCAAAATTGTTTCAGTCTAGCAAGGTACATAGAATCATAGAATCATAGAATGCCCAAGGTTGGAAGGGACCTCAGACGTCATCGAGTCCAACCCCCCTGCACACGCAGGGTCACCTAGAGCATGTGGCACAGGGCTGCATCCAAGCGGGTTTTA
>JAVCKT010030404.1:0-13192 GCA_032273925.1 Rhynchotus rufescens | reverse complement strand
GGCTCTGTTGGCAGTGTCTTGTGGCCTGTTTTTTGCAGCTCTCTACTTAAATGCAGGTTGCTGGGTGCTTGGCCTTGTGGATCAGCCAGATTCACGTTCAGGTCTCCAGTCCGTCACTTCAGCAGCGTCTTGTGACAGTCTTTTTGTGCAAGGTCCTTTAAAAACACTGGGCTTTGCAGGCGGTACCACCTGGTGCTTTCTCTTCCACGGGAAGATTTTAAATTTAAATCCCTTTAATTTAATCCCTTTGCAAGACTGTATTGAAGCTAGATTACCATTGGATTTAAGCAGTATCTGCCACTTGGTCAGAACAAGCCTTTTCCTCACAAACAATCTATTTAATGTCACCCTGTACCATGGCTGAGGATATGAGGAGGTGGGATGAAGGCTGCCCAGCCATCCACCTCTTTTCAGATCCAAACTCCTCTGGGCAGCTGCTGCTTTTGGCAGAAAACGAGAGAGGGGACAAGGAAATGTCTGGGATGATTTTCCCAATAAACCTAAGAGTGGTGAATGAATAGGTTCCTTTGTAAATTTTTAACTTTGGTGTAGGAATAACATCAAATCTGTGTTTGTTTAAAAAAAAAAGTTTGTTACAAGTTTGATTTTGTAAAGGCAGGTAGCTCATATTCACTTTATAATTTTAGTCTGTTCTAACGTACTGAGTGAAGGAACAAGGAGGAAAGAGGACTAAAGGAAAAAAGGAAAAACTTCAAATAGGGTTTTTTTTTTTTTTTGACTTGTTTGGAAGTTATTTCTTTAGAGGCTTCCAAAATTGTTCTGTGCTATTCGTTTCAAAATAGCTTCTTTTTAAAAAACTTGGAGCTTATATTAGAAAGACTTCTTTATTTAAAAACTTAATACATCATCTATATTGAAATGGGTTTGCACAACATGGTAGCTTTTGTACTTGGGTGTTCGTGTTTTTGTTTTGTGGGTTTTTTGGCTGCAAAATCTGAAGAGAGTCTTTCACACTTCACATGATTCACGACAATTGTCTTTTCTTCTATGTAGGGCTTTCTGTAGCCTTTTCAAAATCTTAATTTAACTTAGCTGTACTTTTAAAAAGCTACATGGGGAAGTATTACAGGCAAAAAAGATTGTGTTTGGGACCGTTCAAAAACTGTGGCTGAGTTGAAAAGGGGAATTTTTCTGCAGAAAGGGTCCAGATTTGATACTTGATTTTTATGTCCTGAGGTGAAAGGTGCTCCTAAAGCTCATAAAAGGGTTCTCAAAAAAGATGAACAGTGTGAATCCTCCACCAAACAGCAGTCCAGTCAGGGTCAGCTCCCCTGATCTGTGTCAGTACAGACAGCTTTGAATGTTGCCTCATCCCAACAAAAATAAATTCCAAGAATGATTAGCTACAGAAGATTTGTTAAACCTAGTGAGAGTTGCACAGACACTATGCAGTGGTTTTGTGTCCCTTCCACATAATTAGTTTATTTTTAATATATTTGCTCCTTTCTTCCCAGTACTTACTGCCCTGTGAGTCCCTTTCCCTCCTGGTGCCTCTTCACAGCCTCTATTTAGCCTGTCCTTTTGTGAGGCCAGCGTGGTATTTGATGGGTTAGGAACATAATCTTCACTATCTCTAAAGCTAGTAGTAAAAATAGATTTATATTAAAACATAGGCTTAAGGATTTACTTTAAACCTATAAATAAGATCCAAGAAAATGATATTATATCGAGTAGAGCCTGTCCAGCCCAGAACAATTTAAGTGGCTTTTAGGATGTAATCTCGTTGAGGCTGACTAATCTTCAAGTATGTTCTTTAGCTTTGCATTTCATTAAAGCGGATGTTTTCTGTCTTTAAAATCATATTAAATCCACACTGAGCCAATGCTGTGTAAACTTAATAACAAAGTATCCCCCATGAGTTCTTACTCAAGCTGTCTCTGCTCTGATTTTTGTCCTCAGCATGGAAATCCTGAAGAGTAGGACTCTGTGTACAAAACACAGCGATTGCCTATATGGCTCCTAAGGGTTTGACTTGCTGCAAAAAAGCAAAAGCTGTTGCTCTTAGGAAGGATCTGTGCTCCAAGTGACAGGCAGGAGTAGCTGTTCTCTCTTTTGCCTCTAATAAGCTCTCTGTAAAGGCAATATGTCCATCATGGATATATTTCATACAGTGTTTGTAACTTTTTCATTATGATGTTTTCCTGGGGTGGGTTGATTTTTTGGGATGTAGATTTGAGAGAGACAGAGTGTGTGGGCATGGATTTTGTGCCAGAGGCCCCTAAAAATGCCCGCAGTTGAAGATAGGAGCTAACCCCACTGTAAGAGTTAACTGTGGAATTAGTAGCCATGAGTGGACACTCAACTAATTGCCCTCTGAAAGTGCTGAATAGGGTAGATTGTTTTGAGATAGATAAATATTTATTTGGACTTAGTGCTAAAGACCTTAATGCGCTGGATATACTGGAAAAATGGGTCACTGTCAAAGATTTCCCCAAGCTTCCTTGTCCACAAGTGAGGTGCAACACAACCAGCCCAGGTCCAGCTACCGCTGAGGTGAGTGAAGTGGGAGGTCACTAACACAAATTACTGGTGCTACTCATACATTACTAGTACTACTCCTACACTGGGGTGTAAGAGGGAGCAGTGACCACTGCTTTGGTTTTTGAGCCAAGTATAGTCCAGCTGCTACAGGTCTGTGTGGAAACAGAGGGTCCTTTTGAAAAAAAAGCTCTGGAATTCTCCCTGATTTGTTTGCTTTCTGTTTCATGGCATTAAGTGATCTCTTGCTAGAGCTTCCTCCCTTTCCCTGAAAGGGGAACGCTGTTGTGTGGTGCTGAGCCCCTTGTTTGTCTTCCCTTTTCCTCCTCTTGGGGAAGACATTCCTTCTCTTGTGGTCCCCTCGCTGGGCCGATGCTGTGACATTGTGTCCTCCGGCTGCTGTTGCGAGACTGGTCTCTGCATTCCAGTTAGTCTGGTGCGTGTACACAGTATTAATTGCTATAAATCACCCAATAAAGCCACGTGGTGTGCAAACAACAGCTCGTAGATCTGGGGAGGGTAGTCTGACCCCGGCAAACGGGTTCCTTTCCCAGCCCTCAGCACTTCCCCTCAAAACATAGAAATTTCTTCTTTCCTTTCTGGTGTTTTTATCCTTCCCTTACCCTATGTCAGCTCTCTGTCTCTCCCTGACTAAGAAATACTCTCTTTTACTTGGCCAGCCCTTTTTTAAAGGCTTGTTGAAGCCTTTTGATGTAGCTTGTGACAGTAACGTGGAACAGGGTGTTTTCTGGAGGGGTCGAGGCTGCTGGGATTAATGGGCTTTGTGCCATCTATGCTCCCTCACCTGCTGGTCGTTTCCAGCACTCTCCCTGAACCAAAGTAGTTAACATGGGAAGTGCCTAGAGAGCCAAGTTCTGATGCATCATGTTTGAAAAGAATTTGCTAGTCATGCTCTCGTGGGACTACACAGATGAGATTTATGAGTTTTAATCTGTGATTTCTGATGGTAGCAAAATTGACTGTAAATGAGGTATGGCACTTCCAGTCAGGCTTTGGTTTTTATTACAGGATGACTTTATGATGCTTTTTTTATGATGCTTCAATTTTGCTGTTTCAAAGACAGTGCAGTTATTTACATTAGGAATATGTATGGGAATAGGACCCAGTGCTTTCCCACTGTCCTGATTGGAGAAGCTGTGCCTGCAGCAGCATGGAGCGCCGTGCTCACCTCATGGGCAGTGCAACATAACGTGCGTGTGTCCTGCCCTGGTGTGAGCACCAAGAACACGGCTGTGTGTGCCCACAGGTGGCACCTTGTGCTTCCTGCTTGTTTGACCACCGAAGTGTCCCTTGTGGCTGGACACAGCTGGCGCTCTCCGCGTCCCTGTGCGGTGCCACCAGCAGCACCTCACTCATTCTCTCTCTCCCTCTCTTGCAGCGCTGCAGTCGCCCATAGAGTACCAGCGCAAGGAGAGCAGCTCTGCAGTGCTGAGGCCCCAGGCCGGCAGGGTCCCTCAGCCCAATAGCAGACCCTATTCTGCTGTTCCAGTAGGGTCTGAGAAGCCTTTGAAGGCTACAAGCCGTAACACATCTCTCCCACCCCTGAAGATATCTACCTCCAACGGCAGCACAGGGTATGAGCACTCGCAGCCCGGAGACAAGTACGAGCAAAGCAAGGTACTGGACTTACCTGAGGAAGAGTCGTCTCATAGCCCATTTGAGGGGTGATCAGTGGCATTAGCTTTAATTGACAGCTAACCAGCTCAACATACTGTGATTTGAAATCAAATGGTGTCCTGAAAAGCTCTGGCCTCCTGGCAGGCAGTATTTCCTCTGGGAAACCAGAGCCTCGCATTGGAGTGTCCACTGCTGCTGTGTTTGCAGGGGTGATGAACAGAGCCACCATTTGCAGTATTGGCACCCATAATATTCCTATTTCTTCAGTACCCCTTAACCACCCTGTTCTGAACATGTCTCCTGCTGGTTTGAAGGTGCCTCATGTTTAACATCTGAGAGGGTGCCAGTTGTAGGTTATATTTTGGATGCATGTGCAGTGTACCAGGCACGATTCCCATAGCCCACCCAAGAGCCAGGAGCAGTCAGTGGCATTTGGACTCTGATGCTGGCTGCAGGTGACCAAAGTATGACCTGTATTTGGTGTCATGAAATGCGTAAGTATTAATTCACCTTCCAAAGTAATCCTTCACTGATCTTCCCCTTCATTTGGCTTGGTGCAGATAGTTATTTGGTGGGCATTTTTATTTATTTATTTTTATTTGGTGGATATTTTTGGAGTATTTGCTACTGAAACAAGTTCTCATATGAACTAAAATGAGTGTTTCATAGTAAAACTAAGCTGGAGATGGAAAGTCATGAATACTGCTTGAAAAGGTGGGCCCCTCAGCTCCACCTGCTCACCAGGTTTCTGTTCGTTTTCGCAGACTGATTTGGGAGGGTGCAATGGGACCTCTTCCATGGTGGTGATTAAAGATTACTATGCACTGAAGGAGGATGAGATCTGTGTGAACCAAGGAGAGGTGGTTCAGATCCTTGCCATCAACCAGCAGAACATGTTCCTGGTGTACCAGCCTGCGAGCGACCACTCTCCAGCTGCTGAAGGATGGATCCCCGGCAGCATCTTGGCTCCCCTCACTAAATCCACTACAGATAGTAGCGACGGAAGCATCAAGTAAGTGCCCATTGGCTTCGCTGGGAGCACTATGTGGATTTTCTGAGGAAAAGAAATAATAAACCCAAATGGTAGGGAAATCTGCTGGTTTTTATCTACAGTGCCATTGGAACAAACCGAGTGGTCAAGCGGCAGCATCGGGCAGCCGTGTTGGATCGCTGGGGTTTGGGTTATTTTCCTTTTGTGGGGTTTTGTTTATACTTTGGCAAGAAATAAAACCATAGAGAGTTAAAGGCATGCATTACCTTACACCATTTTACACCAACATGGACCTGCTTGGACTGGACTTCTATTTATGTTGTATTAAGTTACTAATCTATATATTGGTTATAACAACAACATCTAGAAAAAGAAATCAGGCCTGTGTTGGACTGAGGTTCACTTCTCAAGGAGTAGAGATTTTGTTGTCTATGGCAATTTCCTTGTACAGCTTGTATCTTTTCTTTTTTTTTAATTTTGTTTTGTTCATTTTCTTTTTTCTGTTTGCAGTAACTTTTGTAAAATACTTTTTTGTTTGCAAGCCCCCCATCCAAGTACATTCCTGTATAAAGTATTTTGCACTATTTAAAAAAAAAAAAAGGAAAGGAAACAAACTCATATTGATGAAGTCAGGTTGTGCAATATAATGGATAGTCGCAATGTTCATCATTGTACCTGTAATGTAACTAATTTTAAATGTACTATTTTAAATATGTAAAATAAATTTTCACCATGAGCATGTTTTAATGAGGTAAAAGAACTAGTTTGATCCTTTTTTTTGTTTTGTTTTCTTTTTTGTTTATAACATTTTGTTGCTTATTTAACAAATGTGTGGATATATATTTTTCTTTTCTGATTTTTAGAAATTTGTCAGTTTGAAATGACTAATGCAAGAAAGTGTTTTTTGGTATTAAATACAGAAGGTACAAACCTCTTTTTAGTAATACCTGTTGATTTCTTTTGATATTTAAAATGACTAGATAGTAATGCATGACGTGTGCTACAAATTAAGTTACATACATGAGTCCATTGAAGTAGAGATTTGAAAATGAAGGAATATTGTTACAGATTCACTAAAAATAATAACTTGATCTCTGCTGAAGGTTCAGTTATGAAAAATGATGACTTGACTTGTCAGTCAGCAATCTGGTGAATACTCCTAGGAATTCTATATTAAACCCAAGGAATTGCTTAGCATTTCTTGACAACATGCCCCAGTTATTCCCATGTTCCTTCCCAGCCCTCACATGGCAACATGATCTTCACATTCATGCACAGCACCAGACTCCCAGGAAAGACTTAAGTTCTGCAACATAATCATAGGGGCCGTGGCCAGGAGGACACACCAGAATCAGGATACACACGCGTTACACTTCTCTCTTGCTCCTTCAGCAAGATTTAAAGACTTGATTCTTGTCTTCAGACTCGAGCAGCTAAAGCCAACCCAGAAACCAAGGAGATGCTTGAAGGAGCTCTCTGATCTTGGGTCCTGCGAGTTAAAACTGACTTGATGCAGGTGTTATCTTTAGCCCTGTCTAGTCTTCCAGATCAGGTTGACATACTATTAGTGCAAGTACTAAAAGTTTCTTCTGTTGACAAATATGGTACACAAAATATGTGGTCAATCCAGTAGTTTTGACACCACGTTTTACTGCTGGTAGGTCAGAGTCAGAGGAGTCCATCAGCCACATCCTTGACTCTTAACGTAACGTAAAAGGAAGTTTAGTGGTTCTGAATGACTTTCCCTGCTCTGCACATCTCATTTGGACCTTCTCCAGAAATGACCACATACCCCAAGAGACCTAGCAGCCTGCTGAGACCTGCAGGACCTTCTGGTGCTCCTTTTCCCTGAACATGACTGCCCATGGCCAGCTGTCCCCAACACCGCTGTGACCTTGTCCGTGTTGCTCCAGTGCAGACAAAACACTGGTTGCAAGAACACTCCATCTAAGCCAGTTCAGCGGTGTGGGAGGCTGTTAGTTTTGCTTTTTTATTCTTTTTTTAACTTGGCGTGTTGTACATTGCCAATCAGGTGCAGAAGTATAAAAAATAAAGTGCCTAGGAAGGGGACACAGTGATCGTGGGGAAGCGTTGGCTCTGTGGGGCGTCCTTTGAGTCCTAGCTTGCTAACATACTGCGTTTTATTGGCATCGCAGGTGATCCTTGGATTACATGCAACTTGCTTTGTAAAATGTATCAAGGTACTGTAGACGTGACACGTGCCAAACATTGGGCTTAAAACATGCAAATCAAATTTGCATGACTTAAAGGTGGGCAGATGCTTTGAACCTGGATCCCAGCTCATCACACTGCTGTTTTGAGAGCTTTCTGCTGCAGACAACATACCCCTTCCCACCCCCTAACCTCCCCACTTTTGAAACCAAATGGAATCAGTATTGAAAGCTATTTTCTTTCTTTCCTAAATTTTTATGTCTGCTTGGATATGCAAGTTCTGTTTTCAACACGGCTTTTCTCTTAAAAACGTTGATGTGGTCTATTTTTTTTTTCCAAGGGTAAGGTCGTAGGAGCAGTACTGAAGAGCGAAAAGTGTGCTGAAAATCGTATCTGCTGTGATGATAACCAAAAACACGTGGACTGAATTAACCAGATTGGCAAAAAAAAAAGAAAAAAAGTTCTTCTAATGGGAAATTCTTGATTTCCAGAGGCATAGCAGAACTTGTCATTCTAGGAAATTACTTATCTCTTGGAAAGTTAATGATGTAGTTGCTATTTTTGAGTTTTTCATATTCTGAGAAACATATAGAGAGCAACACCTTGAATTTCTTAAATCTTTTCATTTGCTCTGCTGCATTCTCCATTAAGACTTCTCATTTTACTTACATTTGTTTCACTGCTTTTAATCAACAAGTCTGAGAATTGAATTGACCTTTCTAGCCAAAAAAAAAAAAAAATCTGTGACAAATGCAAGATAAGATAAAGTCCCTGAAGCCGAATGACCGGGTTGCCTGCTTCCATCATGGAAATCTTTCCCGTTCCATGCATTTAAATGGCAAGCGTGGCACAACATCTGCTTTGTAGACCTGTTTGGTTGGATTTTTTTTCTTTAATTCGACTCTCATTGCTGAGACTGAGCCAGGCTTGTTGCCGGTGCCTTTCACCTCCTAGGATATTGCAGTACCCGCAAATGTGGACGCTGGTCCCCCTTTCCAAACCCTCCCTTCCTACTCTGATCTGCCCTTTGATTGCTGCGTTTTTTGGTACAACAGGAAGTCATGTTCATGGCATACCCTGCGCATGAGAAAGCGGGCGGAAAAGGAGAGCAGTGGCAAAAGTGAAGCCAATGGGCCACGTAAATCCAAGGATATTCTGGGGAACAAAGTCTCTGTGGAAGTGAGTAAGGCCATCGGAAAGCTGTGTGCTGCTCTCCTGCTTCCCATCCTGTTCACCCCCCAGAGCATCCTCTCCCGAGAGAGGGAGGGGGCAGCAGTTTTGGTTTTGGTTTTCAGTTATCTTTTTTGTTTGTTTTTGTTTTTGTTTTTGTTTTTTTTTTGTAGTATCCATTTTAGCAGGATTTTTGCATGCAAGATAAAATGCAGTCTTTGTTTTTCGTTTTTTTTTTTTCCTGGCATCCCACGTGCAAGTAAGTAATCTTCCTTTAAAAATCTGAATGTGAGGTTAAATATCCTGAAAATTTGGAAAGCCCTAATTTCCTGACCTCTGATCTAGCTCGATCTGTGGCTCCATCAGGGCAGCTGCAGTGGTGAGAAAGCCACGGGCTGACACGATGGCCCCGTTGAAGCTGATGAGTTGACTTCGGGCCAGTATTTCACCCGTGTTTTAAGGTAATGGTTGCCTAAGCCTGCGATGCCCAAGTGCTTTGGGCTGGGGAAATGGTCCCAATGACCTTTTCCTTTCCATATATCCAAATAGGGAAGGGATTCTGGCTAGGTCTTGTGGCCTTGTGTGTGTGTGTGTCTGTGTCTGTGTGTGTGTCTGTGTGTGTGTCTGTCTCTCTCTCTCTCTCTGAGATTTCCCAGTATGGAAAAGGTTGAGAACTGTGGGGTTAAGATCCATCTCCTGCTCTGGGTGCCTGACTGCTGTGCTCCAGTTCAGAGGATCCATCCCTCTAAGCCGACCCTGAGGCCTGCTCAGCACTAATGTGGGGCCACCCCTCGCACCAGAGGCAAGCAAACACTTGTTGTGGTTTGGGCACAACCCGAGCCTAGCCCTGATGCAGGAAGGCACTTGAGCATGTACTTTGGTCGCAGCCCTCCCCGGGAAAGCCCGCGATGATTAAGCATTGCCCTCTGCGGAGCCTTTCCACCTATAGGCCTAGTGAAAGAACTGGCATGTGCAAAGGGAGGAACCCTGCAGCCTGGATGCACCTTGCACCCACCGCACAGGCACCCTGCACCTCTGCAGCCAAACTGGTGAAGTACTGGGCCCGAAGGAAGCCGTTACTCCAGCATGGTGGTCACAGATCTTCCTTCTGTTCCCCCCTTTGCTGTTTTTGCTGCCTGAACGACTTGCAGACTCACTTTCTCTGGCAAAAGCATGCCTTTGCCACGGCTTCCCTTGTCTTGCTCTTGGTTTGGTTTCTGTTTGTTTTTCAGAATGTTTTCTGTAGTGTTACCTGTCCCCGTGCTGCTCAACCTCCTGTGCTGCTCTGTGCCGCCTAACCAATCTCTCCTCTAATCTCTTGTTCTCTTTCTTCCTCCTCATGCTGCCAAACAAGGAGACAAACAGCTCAGAGGAATCAGAGTGTGATGACCTTGACCCCAATACTAGTATGGAGGTAGAGACAATCATCTTTGTCATTGCTTTTTTGCAGGGAATATGTATCCGTTTTGAAGTGGATTTGCTGGAAGGGTTGCTGGTGGGTCTGTGTTGCAGATGGGCCTATATGTCAATTAAACGTAATTCACACCGAGTGCCAGCTCTGGGTTTGCCAAGCAGTGATTTGAAGTTCAGGCTGCCTTTGTGATACGAGCAGTGGAGGAAGTTGGAAAACAAATTATTGTTGAGCCGGAGGCTTAATTGGCCACCTCTAAACCGATTCCAGATGGGAGCTCATTCAGGGAAATGATGGAGCGTACCTGTCAGCTGCCAAGGAATGCAGAGCCCTCTGTACCACAACACCCACCGTCCTGGCAGTGCACACTGAGCTGCTGCTCACTCCTGTGCTGTAAATCACTGTAGTGAATGTTGTTGCACCACTGCTAGTGTTCTAATTACCTAGGAGGTGAGAAAACACAAAGCTACTTTTTTTTTCTTAATAGTCGGTGTTTCTTGAACTGTGAATATTAGACTTATACAAAGGTACTGAAATAAAATGGTAAAGCTGGTTGCATTAAAGTATGCTTATCATATGCAGAGCTAATGCAGGTAAGTGCAGGTAAGTGGATCCAACACGTTACACTGCTGTTCTCCAGAGTGACACACTTGACTAGTGGAGTGACCAAGAAGGACATCCCTGGTCAAGAGACCCAGAACAGAGCGTGATCACCAAGTTTCAGACCTGGTTCTCCTCTATTAATATCTTGTAGAAGTCACCAGTTTGTGTATAGTCACCATATTAAACATCTGTATGTATTTTACCAAGACTGAAAGAGCTTCTTGTTGGCACAAGCAAGGGAAGAAGTTCAGAGCAACTAAAGTAATTTTGCAAAGGTTGTAGGGTGTCTGTTGGAGGATAGGGGAAACTCCATTAGAAAATCTCCAGGGTCACGTTAGCCTCTTTGTACTCTAAAGGTCCCACAGGAGAAAGCTGTTCTCCCTCCTGGAGAAAAAGAAAGGGAGAGCTAGAGGAAAGTATATTGAGACACGGTGCTATAAGGATATCTACCACCTCAGTGCTTAACCTGTAGGCTCCCTGGTATCCCTGGCGTGTAGGCATAAGCACATGTTTAAAAAAGGGATATGCACTTAAATAACACTTGTGACCCAACAGACATCCCGAGTGCTTATGACAAAGCTGCATTGTTATCAGTGGTGCAGGTGCATTTTCCAAGAGCATGTTGCTCATCTTAGATAACAGTTATAAATACATGTATTTGCCACAAGGCAGCGTTCAGTTATTGCACATAAACCTGTGCAAACCTGAGATCTTTGGGAATCAACTTGTAGAATAAAAGATGGCTGAGATATAGGTGTGATGTAAATTCTTTTTACAGTGATTTTCTGTGTTTTGACAGTAGACTTTGCTCTGTAGAAGCAAAAACCCAGTTTTTGAAGAAGGTAAAAACCCAGTTTTTAGAAGAGGTGGCTGCTGTACCTCAGCAGCAGAGACCTCGGTGTGGCCTGCAGCCCATCCCAGAAGCACTGTGAATTAACTGTGTAGGTGCTTAATGACCAGCTCTCACACCTGGCTCAGCTCCTGACTGATTTATAGGCTCTGGGAGTGCTACTGGAAGAGCTGCCCCGTGCCACCCACCAGTACTCAGAGCTGCACGAGGCTCTCCAGGTGTCATTTGGGAGGCGTCCGTAGCAGTTGTCTTGGGCAGCTTTGCTGCTCTTACAGAAGCCGTGTCATCACGGTGACCTCAACTGTCACCCGTAACGTGTTGACATCCCGCTGCCTCCCATTGTGGCTGTGAATGTGCTCGCAGTGCTGCAACGGGGAAATCAGACTCTAAATGCAAAGCACCTGTATTAATTATTTGGAAATGCTGGTGCCTTTTATCTCCAGCCTATTCCCCTCACAAGAAGTTGGTGAGATGGCCATAATATCTGTGCAGACTGCTGTAGTTTCAGTTCTAGCTTTGTTTGCTGTTTATAATTCAGATTATTGAAGCACTTTAGCTTTGTCTTGTTTCAGGGGAGATAGAGGGAAAGAAAGAAATGTGGAGAATATCCTTAGACACAGCAGTTAGCTGGAAATTAGAGTTTTGTTCTGTTGTGCCTGCACATGAACAAGCTGGCCCTGAAGCCTGAAGAACTTTCTGTTTGTTTTAACTTTGCTGACAGAACTTTGAATAGAAATTGTATCTTTGGATGCCTTTTTTTTTCTCTTTGTGTATCAATATACAGTGAGAGTGGATAAGCACTGAAGTGAAATATGTGTTGTTTTTTTTCCCCTACTTTTCTGCCTTGTGCTATTGTTTCAGGAAACAGAAGGTGCAAACTCACCTGTTGGGCGTGTGAGGTGTAAGAGCAGGTATTTAAGGAGCAGGTGTAGCCACATGAGGAATAGAGTAACCTTTATTTATGAAGGCTGGGAGACTCCCTTTCCACGTGTCTCTGGGTGCTTGCACGGGGCCAGGCAGGCCCTGCTCCTGAGAAGAAGGTGGGTTCCCTTCTGAATCAGTGACCGTCGCCCACACCCACGTCATGGGTCCAGGACAGTGACACAACTAATTGTCTTAGAATTTGGAGTGTCGTAATGCCAAAGGGTTTGGTCACTGAAGGGGCCATAAATCAGCTGTGAAATGCCACTGGGCTGCCTCTCTTGCCTCAGTTAATACCCTGCCAGCAGCCTGAAGACCTGATTGACCCAACGCTGAGTGTCTGGCATCTGCTCGTGTTCCTTAGCTGCGTAAAGGAGAGATGTAATCCAGGCCCCCCGAGTCAGTGGAAGTGCCATCATTAGATTAGTGAGCTGGGGTATTGCCAAGGTACGCGGGTTGGACTTCATCATCTTTTTTTTTTTTCCACTTATGACAGTTGAGGATGTTAATAACTACTTGGAGACACTCAGGGCAAGATAAGCACTAGGAAATACACTCTAAGGAAGAGCTTTGTGCTAGCACCCTCCCAGTCCAAGTGGCTGAGTTAAGTAATGGCTTGGGGGATTCAGAACTGGCTCCAAATCAACATTCAGCTCAGGCCAAGAATTCCCAAGTACTTTAAGCAAATGCCTTCACTTCGCTGCCGTGTTTTTCCTATCTCCAGAACAGATCTAACATACTATCTTTGCTTTGTACAATATTGATAAGAAAACCCTTTAACATACTTTTTTTTGTACATTTTGTCGCTGCCTGCTCACTAGGTGGGAAGGGGGTAGAGCCCTAGAGCACGTTTGCTGTAATGAGTGGTAGCCTTCAAAACCAGAAACAAATTGTTTTTTGGTCTTTTTTTTTTTTTTTTTTTTTTTTTTTTTGGTTT
>JAVCKT010030403.1:5755-20846 GCA_032273925.1 Rhynchotus rufescens | reverse complement strand
AAAGGTTTAAATATTGTTTTTTTTTTTTTTTTTTTTTTAGTGAAACTACAGGTATAATGATTTCATAGGTCTAAGTGTGGAGATAATTTTGGTTTTTGGATGGTAAACAATAGCAGATATGTGCCTGGTTATTTAATATAAAATGTTGTGGAAATATGATCCTGTAAATGTTTATTTGGAAGTTGGATTTGACCTCTAGAATCACATTAATTCAGTACATGAAAGCTTCTGTTAGACCTCTTTTTTTAATATTTGAAAAAAAAATACATTGGGTGCAGTAAAGCAGTCTTGCTGAAGAGTCAAGTGGAGAGAAATGTAATTAAAATATGTGCCATTGCATGAATAGTGAATATTTCTTATTGATTCACATCTCATGGATATCTAGTTCACAATTCATGTACTTTTTCTTGGGTGCTGTTAGATACAAAGCCAGATACCAGCCTGGCTACTCTGGAAGGAAAATAACACCGCTTATTTGTTCTGTTGTCTCTTCTCCTCCACGCTGCACGGAATTCCTACTGTCCTACCATGCACAGGCAGCAGTGTGTGGGAATGTAAATCCTGGGGGATGCAATGTGTGGTGGGAGTATTGGGATCTACCAGAGTTTGTGCTTGGCATTCAAGGACAGCAAAGCTTCAGCTTCTTAAGGCTGTTCCCTAGGGTAGGACTTGACCCGCCATGGTATTTGCAGACTGCCCTTAACCACAGCTTGGTTTCCTAGCATGTGGCCAGGTATTTTCATATCCGTAGCAGCTAAACATTATGTGCTTTAACTGTAGGTTTTTGTGTTTTCCTATTCATGGGTATATGGAATCCTTCAGTCTTCTTTGCAGTACGGTTAGCCACATGCAGGGCACACGCATGGCTCAAAAAGGGAGCGCATGGGAAGTGTGTTTGGTTCTCTCCTGCTGGACTGTGCTGCGGCTGAGCCTGGGCTCGCTCCGTGTGCCGTGTGTTTCTTACAGCTGTTGCAGGGTCACGGGTTACAAGGTGGAGTTGGAGGAGCAGGGCTATCCGAAGAGCCCTAATTCTCCTGTAGTTTGGAGGAGAGCACCGCAGGGAAAGCTACCTGCATGTCAGGACGTGAAAAGGTAGCTCTGGAGTACAAAAAAACCTCAAAGTCTTCTTAATTAGCAGCATCCTGCGAAGGAGCTACCCAGAGTTTGCTTGGAGCAGCAGCGGGCTGCGCGGGGCCAGGAGCGCCCACGTTTTACACCCGCTCCCAGGCAGACTCTCCCTGTGGCCTTGGGTGAGTCACTTATCTCCCCGTTGTTTATTGAACTGCAACGGGGAGGTAATGATTCGTGCCTACCACAAGGTAGCTAGTGGTAGGATAAATTAGCTGTTGGCTTTTAAAGCACTTTAAAGATGTACTGCAATGCATTAAGAGCACTTGTTTTTATGAAGACAGTAATGGTTAAATGATAATTCTGCGCTCTTGCTGAATTTGTTAGTTTTAAAGTGTGAGTGTTCTGCTTCTCCAATATGCTATTAATCCAAACAAATTACTAAGCTTTTGTGCAGTATATGAGGAAGCCTATGAATTTACTTTTCTATGGCTATAAATGAAATAGAAGGGATTTGAACTTCCCTTCTCACCTCAAAGCCTCTGGCACACTGGTCACTGACATAATAAATATTCAGCATTTAATAATGCTTCACTTTTCCTCTTTAAACCATTAGTTGTTTCCTGCTTGCCTAAGAACTTCAAATTCAATTCATTAACATTTCTTTAAATAGCCCCCTTAACAACGCAGGTTTGGTTTCCTTGTTACGTTCTGTCACTAATAATGGTTTTAATGTCTAACCTGTTATTAATTAGAAATAAAATGTATCTCTTAATTTCCAAATTAGCTTTAGTGCCTCTTTGCTCGGGTTGCGAGGAGGGCTTTAGTTATGTATTTATTTAAGCGCAGCTTGCGGCGTGGCGCGGTTGCCGCGAGGTAAATGGCTCGGGCGGCCGGGAGAAGGTGCCTCTCGTGGTGCTGAACGTGCGGCAGGGCCTCCCACGAGGCGGAGGGCGAGGGAGCGGGAATGGCCCTTTCTTCCCTTGGAGGCCTTCTGCGGCGCGGCGCAGCCTCCGACGACCCCGTGGGTGTTTCAGGCTCGAAGTGACGCCAGGGAAATGGCGCTGATGGCCTCCGGAGTCGTGTCTGATCCGTTCTGCGGCAGTCGCGAGACCCACTTTTCAGCTGCTGGCGTTTTGAGGCCGGCCCTTGCGCGTGGCCAAGGTTGCCGACGGCGTAGGGAGCGTGGCATCAAGGGCAAGGAAACGCTCCACGCTGGGCGCAGCTCCCTCCAGGCCTCTCCTGCTTCGTTAAAGCCTCGCTGCCGACGCCGCTCGCCCCTCCGTGCGCTGAGGGGGCGCGTGAAGGCCGCGCTGCAGCTTCCCGAGCCAAACTGCCTGAGTTAGGTGGAGCTGCAACACTCAGTTTTACGGATATAAGCAGAGAGGTGCAGGGGCGGCTGCAGCTCCCGCCCTCTTGCAGGTGGCGCCTGCCCCCGCCACCTGCGGCCTCGCTGCCTCCTCCTGGGGAGAAAAGGGCTCCTTCCATCCACCCGACCTTCTGGCCTCTTGCCTTCGTGCCTGTCCCTTTGGGGCCATGGAGGGGGCAGGAGGATGAGCCCACTGCGCGTGGCCACAAGGAACGGCCTTGGCAGCGCCCTTGGAGGTTTCTAATGTGGTTGGGCTGCTTCTGGTGTCCCCGAGGCCCTGGGACATCTCCGTAAGGTGGAGGACACTGTAGGGAGCTTGCTGGTGCCTGCATGCATCCACAGCCATCCTTGTCATGGAATGAGCTGAGGCGAGACAGTGGGTTTCTCTCAGAACAGCATCCAGCGTGTGGAATAGCACTGAGACCTTCACATGTCCTCCTGCCTTCTCTGCCCTACAGCCTTTTTCAGGCCCACTACCTCCTTGTCTGTCCGATTTCTCCTGCCTACCCCAGTCTCCAGCTGCTTTTCAGCAGTGCTCAACAAGCCACCTAATGCGCTGCTATCTTCGTCTTCAGAAGGTGCCCTGAAATCTCAGTGCTTGACAGCTTTCTTCTTGGGGGTCTCATCAAACATGAGGCACAATTTTGATGTTATTGCGGATCTGCCTCACTTGGGCGAGAGGAGAAGTTCTTTGATTCAAAAGCTCTTATAAATTCATATATTACTGTGGTTATCTCTATGCCTGCCAACTTTTTGTCTGCCCTGCTAGTTTTGTTAGCAGAAATATTATTGTGTCTGGACTTAAGATGTTCAGGAGTGCTGATGATACATGGGGAGGCATCGATTGATGTATAAATTTATACCACTTTTACAAATTCTTCTTTCTCAGGCAGTGCTATAGATAACAGTATCCCAGGAGAAGGCAGCTTTGCATCTGTGATGCACCTGCGTGGTTACAAGCAGGCTGTCTGTAGGTAGCATGGAAAGGATGGCATTCCTTACGCTGGCTTCTTCTCTCTCTACTTCTCTAATTTTAGACTAGTAGCCATGCACAGGAGATGTTGCCAGTCGTACAAAACCAATGGGCCTTGTTGGGAATCATTCATTGCCCTAACCCAGGTTCAGTTATTAATACACCGTTAGAGGCTGCCCGGCGTGTAGCTCCGTACCTGAGCTTATTGAGGGTGGCAGCCTGCGCTGTCCCATGGAATTCAAGCTGCGTTGTTTTTGTTCTGAGGATGTTTTTAAGAGATTTCTGATTATGTGCATGGCTAGTAAGTATTGCACATGCAGTGCGCTTCACTGGCCCATGGCGAGGATGATGAGCAGCTATGTTTGTAGTGTTTAATTGCTAGGCTTGAGTTTGGGGCAAGCTCAGGAAAGGATTGTTTCCTTTTTACCCCCACATTAATTCCTATGAGATGGCCCAACATGCAGAATATGCAATTCTTAAACATATCTGCAGCTGAGATTAGAAAATTATTTTTCTTTCCTTCTTGTTTCCTTGTACCAAGTGGTGCCGAAGACTGTTGCTGTAGACAAACCAGGGAGTTGTGAGGGCAGATGTTAAACCTGGAACAAGAGGGGTCGGGGGTTGTTTTGTGTGCCTGGGTTCTGTGATGCTGTTTATTGAACAAGCTGTTTCCCATTCATCCCAAATCTTGCCCAAGATGTTGCTGTGGCTCCTGAGGAGGTTCAGTGTGTTGGGGAGGATCCCGCTTTCCTGGCAGTTGAGACCCAGTATGTTCAGATTGCTGTGGAAATTGTCTGCTGCAGCAGCACAGGTGAACCAGCAAGGCACAAAACTAGCTGCCTGCTGTTGGGGTGATAGTTTTTCTTCCAGTTAGGGAAAAACTTTGCCCCTGCAGCCTATGGAAGCACCTTGGAGAGTTCACAGATTTGGTTTAAGGCAGAAAAAGCAAAATCTGAACGCAGTGGGGAATCAGTCCAAAACTTCCTGGGCAGGCACACAAGAACTATGTGATAATAAATGTTTTTCCACCAAAATCTGTATTTCTGTCTCTCCTCTCTCTCTCTCTTTTTTTTTTTCTTTTTTTCTTTTTTCTTTTTTTTCTTTCTTCATTGACCATCGGCTATGACCATATGGCTTCTCTGCTGCTTTCCTCTGTGTCTTCTCCCCCCTGCTTTGAACATATTATAATGTTCATGAGACATTTTAATATCAGTTCTGGTCTTGCCTTGCAGCATAAAGCATCTTGTATATTTGCATTTTTTAGTTTAATCATTATCTTAGTATTTTTGGGCAGTAGCCACGGAATCTTTTTCTCTCTGCCGCTTGGATCATCTTTAAAGCAACAGTTTGTACTTCTCCCAACTGTTCCTCTTCCCCATCACTCCCATGCTACACTCGCTTCCAATCCTGAGCTAAGCTGTGATTTGCTTTGTTGTTGTTCTTGCTGAAAGAGGAGGCAACCATAAACATGACTGTAAGAGGCCCTGAAGAAGCTGATGCCATGTGTGGTGCTGCTACCCAGCCTTGCTGGCAGTTGTGTGGGGGGTTGCTTGAGTGGTCCTTCCCATCCGTGCTCTTTGGGAGCCCCAGGGACATGATCTTGGGGCCTTGCAGGAGTTGCAGAGCTCTGGCTGTCATGGTGATCTGGCCTCAGAAACACCCCTGTGCCAAAAACTTCTCCAGAGTCCTCTGAAGTAAGGCATAGAGCCTTGGTACTCCGATGGTCTCTGCAGCAGACCATCTACATTGGCGTTTATTAGTCAGAAAGATGAATTAAACTCTAGCTGTGAAATAAGGGCACCTAGAAGTGTAATCTGATAGAAAGTTGATCTGTCATGAAAACAGTTCTGAAGATTAAAACAATCCTGGGAAGCCCAGAATTAGCTGGAAAACCCTTTGTCTTTTGCACTTTGGCTACAGCTGACTCATTGCATCTTTCAAAATCTGTTATATCTTGGAGAGTTTAGTCCATAGAGGGAGCATCCCTGTAATCAGAAACCCTTTCTTTAGGTCTGGCTTGTTTTTTTTTTTTCTACTGTTAGGGGTAAATTGAGTCCATATGCAACTCCTGTTAGTTAAGGTGTGGCTATGTCAGTGATGCCAGGGCTGGATTTGGTCCTGAATGTCATATTCACTATTAATATTTTGGGATTACCTCATGATCTCTTTTGTAATACTTTTACAATCGTACTTTCTTTGCAACTCATAACAAACATAATCAGCGATGTGTTCAGTAAATACAAATAACCATATTGAAAGGCAGATTTGCCTTGACCTGAGATTACTTTGACTTCCTGTAACATCTCCCATGCAAGAATCTGAGAGCATTTTCCTCACACTGATTATTTTTACTTCTTAGCATTTATTAGGTACATAAAAAAATGTTTATCCCTAGTGTACAGACCAGAGGCTGAGGATTAGAGAGAGAAATTTTCAAAGAAAATCTCTGGAAGACCTGGAAGTAATGCTGAACCCTTACGGTTTCTTGGTCTCTACCACATCCTTGAGGCCTCTGCCTTGGAGTGTACTATCTACATACTTTTTTAAAGTAATGTTTTAAATAATGTTCCTATTTATTTCCCCTAATCTTTCCACTGTGTGTCTTTCCTTAATCACCAGCCCTCAATATTCCAAACCATTTGCCTTTACTGTCCCAAAATCTGAGAAAGGAGGTAAGTTGAAGATGCTTTTCCAGCTGTCTCATCAACTACTGCTAAAGTGTGAGGGCGACGCTGAAGAGTGCCAAAGGTGCAGTGAGGGCTTCTGCACATCAGAACCTCTTTATTCAAGGAAGGAAAAGCTCATCGGGTCTAACATGGCCAAAAGAGATTTTGCTCAGAGGATTTCTGGGGTGAGCTGGTCCCTCCACAGCAAAGAAAGTGCCTACCTCTACCTGCTTTGCTCAGGGGGAACTTTGTGCTTACCTTTCTCTGGAAATGTCTTTAAGAATGCAAGGATGGAAACTGAGGTGGCATCTTGGGTGCTTTTTAAAATTATTTTACCCAAGTTAAGCCTAAATGCCCCCTGTAGAAGGGAGCAGGACATGCTGGCAGTTGCCCACGTTGCGCTCACAGTTGTGCTGGGCCTACAAGCAGGCAGGGCAACCTCGGCTGGCTGGGGCCACCCGGGACACAAACGTGCAACACTGACGTTCTTGTCACTGACACCAAAACCCGCAGTTTCTGACCCTAAAGTGTCAGAAACTGAAGTGCTACCTCACACCGAAATCTGTTGAAACAGCCCCAAAACACAACGTGTCTGCCTGGAAGTTACTAACTGTTCTTCCGTAGTAATTTCTTACATATAGAGAGATCTGGTTTCAGTTATTTAGACAGAAGATACTGGGTAGAGTTTCAAACCAGACAGACTGGGCTGACTTGTCACAGTCCTTAGGATTTTTTTTTCTTTGAGGAATCTTATTTTTTTCCCCTTAGAGATGATTCATAATCATAAATAGTGCTCAGAAAATGTCACCTCAAGGTACTACAGATGAGGCCTCCCAGGCTTATGAGCCTGTGGAGCAGTTAGCTAATGTGACATTTTTTTCTTTGTTCACTCATTTTCCTTTTGTGGCATAAGGGCTCCCACTTCACTCTTCTCTCTAGACAAGAAGAACATTTTAACTAGCTACGTGGATAAAGTGGGTATTGCTCAGTTTTGCTTAGATATTCTGTCTCTGGCTTCTGTGCATATTCTAGGATAATCTACAATTAAAACAAAATTATAATGTTCCTATTTTATGTATTTGAAGGATATTTTTCATGTCCACCCTCTTTAGGCTGAACAAGCATGTGGTTCATTCTCTATTTCTTCATGGATTATGTAAGAACTCTTCCCTTTCATAACATCATTCTGACTCCTTAGTGCTCTTTTCCTATACCAGAAACATTTTTTTTGTCCCTTCAGTGAAATATTTTGTCCCTTTAGTTAAATATACTGAATTAAGAATAAATTCTTTGTCTTAAAGCAATTACTGTCAGCATATACAGATTTTAAGGGTTTGATTCAAAGGCCATATTAACCAATGGATTTTGGATTACAAATTAGTGAAAATAGAACCAGAGGGATGTTTAGAGATCTTGTATCCTAAAACAAGATACACTACAACTATTTCATTCCTAACAGATACATGTATAATTTGCTGTTAATGATCTCCAATGACTATTTGTATTTTTAAAGTATTTCAGAGCATTCAAGTGATTTTTTTTCCGCCCCCCGCCCCGCTTTCTTCATTATTTCTTATCCTACCTGCTATGGACACAGAGGGTAAAGCAGTTCCCTTCTGTTATGAGGAAGCCTTATATCTATATATTGAAGACCGTTCTCCAGTTCTCTCTCAGCTTCTCTTCCTGAGCATTGCTCCTGTGTTTGTTCAGTCTCCCCACATGGATGCTGCTCCTCTCCTATGGATCCCAGCTGCTGGACATGGTTCACAGCTCCCAGCAGCAAAGCTGGGTGCAGAACTCCAGCTGACGCCTACAAGTGCTAACTGCAGAGGGAGGTTTTGGTGTTGGGGCTCTGTGAGAAGCCACCTGTGCTGTAAAAACCAAAGGGCTGGGAGTCTTGGATGAGACCTACCCAACCATTTCCAGCAAATGACCACTGTGGCTTAGGTTGGTTGGGGCTTTTCTTCCCGATCTATTCATAGCTGCTGCTTCAGGGAAAGGTTTCCCTACGTTATGTTGGAAGGAATCAGTCATATGAAAATATTCCAGGAGCCTGAATCTGTCTGCACGGGGAAAGCTTTAACAACATCCTTAATAATGCTGGCCAAGGGAGATGGTGTCGGACCTATGACACCCGGGAAATATGCTGCTGATGAGATCTTTTGCAGGTGGAGCAGAAAATACTCCTGGCTCCTCAAAATGCATTTTCTATAATTTGGTTTTTGATAACTTGCAAATATCTTAGTGCTCACCTTTGAGCACTTCTGCGGAATGATCATCACCTGTTTTTCTTCAAATTACTTCCTAATGACTAAAGGGGAGCTAACAGGACTAATCACAGGGTAAAACAGGTTACTTGAAGTAAGAAGGCGTTCTTCAGAATGTTGAAACTGTGTGTTTAAGAAAGAAAAGGGGTAACCAGCCTCCCAAATCTTTAGAAGCCTTTTGAAGGAGTCCTTGGGTAACTGAACAGAGAGATCTGGGTGATAATGGTACTCAAGCAATTCTCAAAGGCACATGAAAAAAAAAACTGTTTTACGCAAGGGTCTTGGAGAAAACAAGCTTCCATAAGCTTCTCACATGGATAAATAGTTGTTTAAAAGACAGGGAACCAAGGGAGAGCAATAGAGAGGACATTTCCACTGTGGAATCTTGCAGGGACCTCTTCTACATTCTCTGCTGTTCAGTGTTTTCATAAATGCTGTAAAAATGACCTGAATAATGAGATGGCAAAGTTTGCAGGGGATGCCATGATGCTGTCTTACTTAAGCTAAAGACAAGGACTAACTGCAAACACCAAACCTTTTCATACCAAATGTGAGCGATAAAGTGGTAGATGAATTTCAGTGTGCATATACTTGTGTGTGTGTGGGTGGGGGGGTGTTTAAAGTCTGAACACTGGATGGATGATGAACGATGAGCATGAAATCGAGCATCGCCACTCAGGGAAAACAAGGTGCTGTGGTTATATGATTATCCTATGAAAGCATCAAGTCAGGACTTGTTATTTGTTCAAAAAAACTCAACTTACTGTAAGAATGAGAAAATCATTCACAGAAATGAGAACCTTCTGGCATTTTACATATTCATACTTTGCCTGTAGCAGAATATTTAGTTCTGTCCCATCCGTTCAGACGTAGCAGAAGTGGCAAAGGCATCGTAAAGCAGCACGAACAACTAAAGATGTGGAGCTGCTTTGTGTGGCAAATCACAAAACAGTCTGGAATGCTTTAGCCTGGAAAGAGAGATGAAGGGATGAGAGTGGGTTGCAAAATTATGCATGGAGCATAATTTCTAGCAATGGAGAAGGTGCAGTCTTTAGCATGGAGAAGGTGAACAGGGCATGATGGTTTTCTTCCAATGCAAGAATTAAACTCTCAAGTCGGGGTTTAAAGCAGGCAGAAAGAGTTACTTCTTTGTGGAACTTGTGGATAACGCGTGGAGCTCCTTCCTGCAGGATGCTGTGGATGCTGAAAACGTTCAGGTGCTGGTAAACTGGGTGGTCAGACTTAACTGAGAAAAGTCTGTCAAGGATACTGTTTCTGTCTCAGGAAATCCCCATGCTGCAAATCGGTAGAGGCTATGGGAATATTTGAGGGCAGTGTTACTGTATTGGCTGGTTCTCTTCTCCTCTTCCCTGGGAATCTGCTATTTGCGACTGTCGGAGGCAAGTCACTAGGTCTGGCTCTGGTGCAATGCAATGTAGTTGTGGTTTTCCTTCTGTCTTTCTAAGAAACATTCAGCCACTCTTGCTAGTGTTAGTGGATTATTCTTGACTGATGAAGCAAATTGTCCAGTTACACCAAAAGCAATGCAGTCAGGTAATGGAATCTGACGTTGCAGGGCTCAAGAAACATAGGCAGGAAGTGGAAGAATAAAATAATGCTGAAAAAGACTCAGTGTCCTTTAAAGGAGTGGTAGGAGGGAAAAAAATGCACCTAAGCAGTCATATATCAGAGCAGCATGTAAAACGTCCAGCCGAAGAGTGTTATTAATGAAGTGGTGAACTTTAAGTCCATGCATAACATGCCTCCAGTAGGAAGGTTCCTATTTCCAGCGCCTGGGGTAATCTAGCAAAATCTGAGCCATATCTTTAATGAACAAGGTAGACTATCAATCAGCGCGGGAGATGACACGAGCATTTCATACCAAAACAAAAGCTGAAGCAAATCCCCCCCAAAACCAAGGCCGCGGCGGTGCCTCCCAAGGCTGCCAGGCAGGGAGTCGTGGATCTGCGTGCGGCTGTTGAAGGCAGAGCTGCTGCCGAGTGGGTGCTCGTTATTTTTAGCAACTACCTTAAATTGTTCCGATATTGAATCCGCACCGCGCAAGGGGTAACATCTTTAAAATGCAATTCTGTGGTAGGTGGCAACAATCAAGCTGAATTACTGACATTGTGAGGAAATGAAAAGTCAAACTGCTGACCATGTGTATTTTATGGTATTTAATTAAAAGTAGATAACGTAGTGTGAATGAACCACAAATCAGATAAAAATGGCAGTATATTCTCATATTTAACACATATTTGACTTGTGGTTGCTTGACAATTTACCAGAACAGGTCTATGACGGTCTCCAAATATAAAATCAGGAGTGTAATTAAAAATACTGCAGGGAAGAAGCAATATTCAGTTCAACCCTGAACTACGTTAATCACAGCCACAGCTGTATCACTTCCATTCCCTTTAACAAGAGTTTCATTTAAATTTTTTTTTTTTTTTTAATAAAAGAGGGAAAAACTGCCTGGGTTTTTTGCTAAAACAGAATGTCAGGTTTAAACATTCTTGTGTGTGGGGTGAAGAAGATGAAAGGGGTGGCTGAGTGGCCACGTTCACGTTTTGACACCAACGTGGGGTGCAATCCCTCGGGGATTTGTTTCTTGCAGTCCCCACCTCGTCTTGCTCCCCTATAAAGTGGGGCAAATCATCCTTCCGTTCCCGTGTTGGACTTGTGCAACCACCAACTTTTTGCTCATGTGGGAAGTATCGCACCCCACGCTGTGGGGTCTGTGTCCTGTGAGGAGGCCTGGCTTGCACACTGGCTTAGAGCTCGTGCCCTGTAGATTTTTACTAGAATTTAGGAGGGGAAAAAAAACCCTCATGTTCCTCTTGTGGACCACAACTGAAGACATGGCTTTTAGAGAGTGAGTGTTTAATTTAGTTCTGTTTGAGGTCTATCAGTATGGATTTCAGCCAAAATAAATAACTCTAGACTTTCCACTCAAAGAAGAAAAGGAGCAAGTACAATCTTCCTTACTCACCTTCAGGATCCTCACAGCTGGATCTTCATCTCCCGATCCCTCTCCCTATGGCTGTGTACCTGCAATTGAAGCTCTGGCTGTTTTTTCCCCCACTATGTATCTTGCCTTAGTGTCATTGCCAGAATATCTGGATGTATTCCAGTGTGACATCCTGGTGACAAAGGAAAAAAAGTCCTTTGTAAGTAGATGTGAGAGGTGTTTTCAGGTGTCTATCTTCTCCTGGACAATCCTAGGAAACAGAGGGTAAAAAACTGGCAAATGGAGTTCATCCACTCCCCATTTGGAAAATATTAATGTTGTCCAACATTTTTCAGGCAGGCAGTTATGTTCTGCATGATTTTTGTGTATTGTTGTGTTACCGGAAATCCCTGTAGAATCCAGTGATTTGTGCACCAAGGAGCCATCTGGGAAAAGGTCCAAACAAGCTCCTCTCTTTTGATGGAAAAATTAAGACTGGTTCCTAATCCCTGGTGGGTTACAGCTTACTGCTTACTAGGAGAGAGTAGAATTTTGGGTTCTGTTAGCAGAATCCTATCATCTAAATTCCACTGCTATTAAAATATATATATATATATATATACGCACACTGTAGGAAGCATTAGTTGATATGCAATTGCAGTAATACTCACTAGTCTCCACAGACATTATTTATTCATTTGGAAAAGGCTGTTGTCTCCCTCAGTTTTTGTGGAACTTTAGTTTTTCAAAGATTCTTCTGGTGGGATTTTCTTGTGCTGGGTACAGTATACTAAAATATTACTTGCCTCTCTATTGTAAAACTAATTGTAGCACCATTTGTTAACCCAAGAATTGGGCTATTTCTTATCTCTTTTTACAATCTGACTTTTTAGCTTATTCTTGGCTGCACTGACTTGTAGCCTGAGTGAGTGTAATGCAACACAATGGACTTGCAGGTAATCAATAAAAGCTTTGGAGGTCACGGATGGCATTTGACAAACTTACACTCATGATTAAATATTCTCCTAAAGGAAATACTGTGAGGTTTTTTAGAAGTTAAACTCAAAGTTGCTCTGATGACCCTCAGGTTAGTGCTCTGTGCGACCATGTAAAGGACCTGGGTCTAGAGTGTTTGGTCCAGTAGAGGCAGCATGTGCTCCATAGCCTTTGCTTGCAGTCAATGAGAAGCTCCTTTCCTCTTTGGGAGGACTGAAATGCCACCCAGTGTTAGGGAGGTAACCAAGCCGAGGTGAGGAGCCTTGACACCCTAGATCCCTTATTTACTCTGTGGAGAAAAATTATTAAAGACGCTTTTAGGAGTATGTGGTCATTGGCAAGTAGGAGTGTATCAGTGGGTATAACAGGCTGTTCTGCTACAGCTCCATAAATGTGATGTGGAGGATTCACTTCAGAGTGGACCTCAAGGATGGGATGTTCCCACTAAGCACTAGGAGTTAGAGCAGTGTGATGTGCACCTGAACCAGAGCTCCTGGTTTTCTGAAAGGAGATGCGCACCTGAAGTAGTTCGTGCCATCAGTGAGGGCCACTGGGGGATTTTCTTCAAAGCTACATGATTATTCTGAATCAAAACACTAATGCAGATGTAGTTGGTGGCCCTTCTGGAATTGAAGGGGCCTGGCCTTGTCTCAAGAGGTGGAGCTTCCAAGCCTCAGCCATGGTGCTTACCCTGGTTTTGGTACCACTGTTTGAACATGCTCTACAGCTTGGTGGGAGATAGCGCGCCTTTGCATGTTGATAACTTCAAATTTACACATAACTGTAGACTAAATTTGAGTTTTAATTGAGCAAATGAGTGTTGCAACCAGGAGGATACCAGGGCCTGCTTGCTAGAAGAGCATGAGATGGCTCTAATAAATGATGTCAGAGCGGTACCCAAGCATTTGGCAAAGGTAACAGGCACCTCCAGGAGTGATCTTCATCACTGCGCTGTCGCTGCTGTCTAGCTAAGGACAACTCATGGTTAGGAGTGATGATGGACTGTTGGTGGGAATTTCTCTGTATGTGGCTTGGACTCCTGCAGTGAAAGTCATCTTCAGAGCAGTCAGATCTATGTGGAATCCTTCATTGCCGGTTGTTTGTAGCTGCTTGTGTGATACCCTAGGTGCTATCCCTTACACTTGGGATAAAGATAGGGAGATATGGCCTGCAACACCACCCAAATCCAGTGGCAAAGTAGTACGGAGAAGCCAGGAGACTGGGGCCAGAAAGCAGCACTGCTGCTCAGCACAGCTGAGGCCTTATCTCAAGTGCTGGGCCTAGGAGAGGATGCCCTGGTATGAGAGAGGTGTAGAGCTACAAGAGCGAACCCAGTGAAGGGCTGCTAAGATGGTTAAGGGATTGGAGCATCTGCCATGGATTTTTTTATTTTAGCAACTTTGAGGGTGACTGAGCACTGAAACAGGTTGCCAGAAAGGCTGTGGAGTTTCCTGTCCTTGGAGGCAGTCAAAAGCTGGTCCTGAGCAACCTCTTCTTGGTGACCCTGCTGGAGGAGGTGGTTTGGACTAGGTGATCTCCAGAGGTTACTGCCGTCCTCAACCGTTCTGTGACAGTCTGCCACGTTCCCAGCTCAAGCTGCAGACGGATGCAGCAGCAATATTAGTAGTGGGGTAGCGCGGCAGTGTAACTACTGTGTGAAATAGTGGCAGGATTTGAAACGTACGAAACTTTCTCATTCTGGGCATTAATTCTCTGAATTCTCTGAAGTCAGTTTTAAGTGCTTTGGGGAACTGATATTTGGGTGACAGCAGAATGAATATATTTGTGCCATGGCATCCTAGTATGCCACTGAGCAGCTTGTCTCTGTGGAAGTAAAATGCGAGAGAAGTAGATCATTTTGCACGGAAAACATTTCAAAAGGACACAAGCCAACAGAGTCATAAAACTTCTCTCTCCAGATGTTCCCCCCAGAGCCACGAAGATAGGTGGCCCTACTATTTATTTTTTGATCTTCAGTATGCTACCTTCCTAAAAGGCAGCAACGCAACAAGTAATTAAATACAAGCACAGAGGAAGCATCTTTCTGGAGAGGCAGGGAGAGGCTGCCTGACTCCCTTTGCTTATAGTCTCCATGCAGTGGGAGGCTTCCAAGATCTTAGGGAAATGCAGTTCAAATACTCTTCTTGTTGCAATGCGTGCAGCAAGCACAGTCATCCAACCACGGCAGCGAGATCTGGACAAATGAAGATAGACGAGCGTAAATCAAAAAAGTAAGGGTTGACTCCTTTGAGTTTTGCAACTGCAAGAAGTGTCCCGTGCAATAGGATGCAACATGAGCACCTGCAGTGCGATTGCAAGAGGTTTGCAACGTGGCTTTACAAGCCTGTTCGTTTATACCACTTCTTTTCCGATGCAGGATGGTAATTCCATAATGTCTCTGTTTTTCGGTTGCACTAGTGAATCTCTCCCACTGAGAGGAAAGGCGGAGGAGGACATTATCCTTGCATTCTCTCAGGTGTAATACACAAGATCCACTATAATTCAGTAATGTGAGAGCTCAGCTCTAGTGTTTGTTGGAAGGGATTTACTTTCCTTTCTTTGGGGTAATTATGGCCAATTATAATGAGCACGGATATAAAGTCTCTGTCTTTACTTTCGTAGCTGCAGATTGTAGGTTTTATGCAAGTTGAGGACAACTGCAACTTAGTTCAAAGTCTGGAGGTTTCAGAAGGTGTGTGGAGGGACAACACCATTTGTAATTCATATTCTGCATTTTTTAAAAAATTTTACTTTATTGAATAGTGTCATCTTGGTCTGTTTCTGGATTCCAGGGCATGGCAG
>JAVCKT010030402.1:0-11086 GCA_032273925.1 Rhynchotus rufescens | reverse complement strand
GTGCAGGGGGGTTGGACTCAATGACCTCTGAGGTCCCTTCCAACCTTGGGCATTCTATGATTCTATGATTCTATGATATATTTTCTAATATGGAAATATTTTTCCATATTATAATATTTTATATTATAATATTTTCCATATTTTATAATAATAAAATTTTCTAATGGAGAGAAAAAAGGAATATTTACTTGTGGTTGTGATTTTTTTAGATTCCTTTTAACTTTAGGTACTGGAGCTGTACTATTTCAATTTTATGGGGTCAGACCGATATGGCTAAAGCAGCACAGGGACACTAACTTCAGTTAAGCTAACCACATTAATTTTCGCTTCCTGGGACTCTGGACTTCTGTTGTTCAAACACTGATTTCCAGAGATGGGATTGTATTTCCTTGACATTCCTCTGATATAGAGCACTGTGATGTATACATGGGATGCCCAGAGTTGTGGTCTATTATGAAGAGGATCTTTTTTATAGCTTTATTAATCTTTCTCAGGAACGCGTACCTGGAGAGAAAAGCTTTTCTTCAGTCACAGATACATAAGTCTTTTAAATTTAGTCTTTAGAGAAAACTCCTTTTTGTCCTATACATTCATACTGTGAGCAATAAAGTCCATAAATAAAAGAATGCCACACAGCTCACAGGTTATCTGTTTAACAACGACAGCTTTGTTCTTCTTTCTAATTTAATAGATTTCAGTATGCTAAGTTTCTGCAATTTAATCATTCTTAACAATTGACTAAAGAGATTCCCACTGAGATTTGAAAAGCAAGAGCAACCAGAACAGAGACCTAAATCAATGTGTGCCCTGCAAGCAGATTGAAAACTAGAAAAAGCTGGATTATTTACTTTTTTTTGTGAAACAAGTTTAAAAGTGGCAGGAAGTTTTTTAATTATATAGACATATATATAATTTTAATTATATAGACATGTATAAGTCACCAGCTTCCAGATGTCTCCTAAAGTATATTTAACAAATGAAGGACTAAAGTTTTGATTCTCTTCTCAGAAATAAGATTTTTGGCATGGAATTTATGAGTTTTCTTAGTCTTGGAACTTTAAAATGAAAAAAATCCTCTTTGAGATTATTTTAACTAAGTAAAGTAAGTTTGTTCACGTGTATTATTTAACTCCTTGCCTTTACCAACACTTTTTTTTTGATTATTAAGACAATATATTGGTAAATGTGTCTTTACCAATAAAACTATGTTGTATGTGTCTTTATCAAGCAATAGACTCTAATTTGAATATATATATATTTTACTTCTTTATAACTGAAACTTCAAACAGGTGTTGAAAATATTAAACATTTATCAGGGGAGCTCTTTTAGTAACACTAAAGAGCTTCCTATCTCCCCAAAAAATGTTTTTTTTCCAATGAAAGAGGTTAGTTAAAGAAAGTTCTGTTGGAGGACTTTAATCATTTACTGTTGACAGATGAAAAGTTTTAAAATGGCAACAGAGCCATTAATCGTTTATCAGCTAAACATGAAGAGAACTAAAACCTTTGTTAGCAGAAGACAGATTTGTCAACTCTTTTACTTTCTGTAGATTTCTTTAGCAGATGCCCATTTTGCTCTTGCTTTCTGGTGCAGCATTTATTCCCAGAGGACTACTGCAGCATCTCTTCAGTTTTTATCCCACATCACAGATGTCGATGACTGTTTATCACTTTTGGCAACAGAAAAGCTACAGGACAACATAAAATAGACAAATATTTGCGCATGGAATGACCGTCCCTCCTGCTGTTACTGTTCCTGACATGAGAGGAGGGAGGTCCTGCAGCCCAGCACAAGTAATGCGGTGAACTGGGTAAGCACAGACGTCAGAGGTTTAGAGAGATGAGGTTTTAAAACTGGGGAATTGCTTGATCCTTTCATGTAAAAGATCTATGAGAGAGAACTAGAAATTCACAACCAGAAAAGAATACTGTTTAGAAGAATGCCACGAGCAACATCTGTTACAGATCTGGCGCAACTTCTGTAAAGGAAAGAATTTTATTTTTAAAAATGTTGTCAATGACATTTCACTTTATATTTTTATGTATTTTCTTATTTTATAGCATTTTTCAGGATTATTGTGACATTAAGTCGTAATGACAGGATGACAAACTTCATTGTGTCAAACTCTTTCATTGTTACATAAAGAGAAGATTTGAGAATGTGAGGTGTTTAAATGTGTACTAAATTACAGATTCTTTCAATTTTATGAAGGAAAGAAAATACAATGTTTAGTCTAAGCTATTATTTCATACCATAATATATTCCTAATGACTCACCTTATAAAGTATGTACTAGGAATAAGACATGAAGCATCAAAAGTATTTTGCATAAACATCAAAATGATTTTTTATGATATTTGTAAAGGCTTTGTTTTGTGTCTTATTTTTATTCTATTTCATAAGTATATAGAGCAGAATATAGTATATTCTGTTCTGAATGCAGAACAGAAAAAAAAAGACTTCAACTAGAAATGGAACAGTATGCATTTTAAATAGTTCTGCCTTGAATTATTATAACTGAATGAAGTATTAAAATCACAATAATGCTGTAACAGAATATAATGCAAGACAACGTATGCCTTAGAGATAATGGAAGAAAGACCAGCCTATTTTACCATTATCTTCAATGAAACTGAATTTCTCTTGCTCTGTGTGAAGTAGGAAATATAAGACTTCTATTTACAAAAGAATGATTTAATAATATTTTAAGGTTGTTTTTATCATTCATAAAGTTATATGAAATGAAAACAGGAAAATGAAAATGTATCACTGACTTTAATAGGTTTTGCACCAGATTTTAAACAGTGATTCACTAATGGGATATACAGAAAGGAGTATAATCCTTCTGCTCTGCTCACTATTATATCCAATTTGGGTATTCACTTCAAGAAAGATATCGGCCAGCTGGAGGGAGTCCAAGAGAGAGTAATTAGACATTTGCAAAATCTGACCTATAAAGAGAAATGAATGAATGGAAATTTGTTAGTCTAATTAAAGAGAGAGTGAAGAAGTGATAACAATCTTCAGATACATAAAAGACTGATGAAAAGAGAGAAAGTATAATCTATTTTCCATATTCATGGAGAATAAAACACAAAATGAGATTCAGTAGGGTCCATGTGTTAGACATTCTGCAGTTTTTGGTAAGGCCATTGAGACCCTAGAGCACACATCTAAAGGCAAGTATGAGCTTTCAGCAGAGGTCCTTCAAGGACAAGAGATGCCCAGAATAGTTCTCTAGTTATAGAGAACCTGCCCTGGAGAAGTTGGGAGCAGTCTTCTTTGGTCTCTTTCCTGGCCCAAAGTTGAAATGAGGATATGAAGTTCATACTAACAGTCATGAGGATTGTGTTGTACTGCAAAAAAAATTAGAATCACCATAGAAACCTACACATTTCCTTAAAGTGTTTTATAAAATAAAACCAGATACAGACAGGATTGGAGATTTTAACTCACAGTAGAGCTTGATCTCATGTTTGTTAACCTGATAAATATCACAAACCACAAAGAACCAGCAAAACTGCTGTGGAGTAAAAAATATTTTTTATTTTGTTCAATATAGTATGTGACTTGGAGCCTAGTTTCTAGTCTCACTAGATATTCTTGCCCCTTTAATAATCACAATCATCACAGTGTTGCATTTCTGCCTTAGCTATTTTTTGAATAAATGCTTTTGCAAAACATGTATTTCACCCTTTAAAATTTAACTGAGATTGATTACATGTAGGTAATCATAAATTAGATTTAATCTAATTATCTTGGTAAAATGGAACAGTTGCATTTACAGATCACAAGGATTATGAATGCAAATTGAAGAGGGAGGGAAAGTTGCAGGTAGGTTATTCTGGTGATGGCTTGTTTCTACTAACACTAGAGTTGGTAAAACGTCAATTGTAGGTAAGTTGCACCTGACATTATTGATGAAATCGCGGGTGACAGAAAATTCCAATATTTCTTTCATTTATTTAATGGACTTTTAAAGCCAGAAGGGGGACCATTATGATCACATAGACTGACTGCTTCTATTACATAAACCACAGGACTTCCTTGAATTAACTTCTGTGTCTGAACTGGAATATAAATTGCTCTATTTTTTAAAGTATACTATTTCAAATCTGAATCTGTCTATCTTTAATCTCAAGGTATTATACCTCTTTATACAATTTTATAAAGATTTGAGAATTATATTTTTTTCTCTGTATAAATACCTATCAGTTCCAATGAAAGCACCCTTAGTAATTAGGGAAATCTAGGTGGAGCTTATCAATTCTATTTGCTGTTGCAGTTTCTAGGTATGTGCACTATACTGCAAAATTCATGGCAAGGTTCAGATTTTCTAGTTTTATCTATTATATTTTTGGCTTTATTTTGAGGATAAATTCTAAGGGGAAAATACATACCTAAAACAAGTAAACAAACAGGCAACAAAAAAGAAAGTCATTACTTTAATGTAAAAATATTCTTAAAATAAACTGTAAGAGCAGAAACTATCTGTACAGTCTGTCTACGTAAACTATCAAATTAACAACAGATCAATGAGTCTAAAATGCCGGCTGATATTTTCTGTCAGTCAGTTTTGTGAAATCACCCTTTATAAATTAGGGATCCGAGTGCAGAGACATCCACATGCCTGCTGTGCAAGTCAGCTCAACTGGATGCTACAAAACTGCCTGGTTGTTTAGAGCACATTGAGGAAAAGCCACCAAATAATTGCCTAAAAGAAGATGAATACATCTATTATTTAATTAAACCTCACTGGACTTAATGATCAAGAAGGACCAATGATGGCATTAAGGAATGAAGAAGGAATCCACCAGGAGAAGAGACCAGCAACAGTACCTAAGCACACTGAGGCTGTGTAGTGGACGTCTTTTCGAACACCAAGCCTCTGAATGGCACACAGAGACCTCATAAACACACTCAATCTGTGAGTCTTCCTGCTGGGACAAAGAGTGGACAGATTGTAGAAAAACAGAGCATGAGAATTATGGAAGGACTCATACCACTTGGAGAGGCAATAGACATATTGATTTTCTTGTCCCTCCAAATATCAAGGGGACAGATGCATTTATAGTGTGAGAAAACCATAATAATGCTTTGTAATTCTGCCATGTTTCCTTGCAGTTTTTTTTTTTTTTTTTTTTTTTTTTTTTTTTTTTTTTTTTGTGAGGGAATTAAAGGTTATACATGTCAAAATTTTGAAGGTATATTCAAATTTGTACAGTCCTTGCAACACTCCCAAGAAGTGGAAAAAAAATAGATTTTAAAAAAAGATTTTGAAAGATGCTAGATACACTCAACAATTCCCAATGAACACTCAACTGCTACGGCCTGAACCACAGGCCCAAGTCAGGATTGACTTACAGCTGAATACGGCGCTGCTTTTGCAGAAACACACGGAACTCGCCTGTAAATTGCTTTTGCTAACCTGCACATAGACTCATTAAAACTGTAATTTCTATAGGCTCTCAGGCAACTGTTTTTGATCTTGAAAGGAACTTTCCCATCCAAAGTCAGGTCTCTGGCTAGGCCCCGGTCCCAGGTGATACCAGAAGTTACCTCTAACAAAGAAAATGCCAGGTTTGCTGTTTTGGTTTTATAAAAGCCAGGCACTATTACAGCGATTTTGGAGACCTCACTTACAGGTATACGAACCACATAAGATCTCCCAATTGCCTGGAAGGCTCCAAATCCTTGCTGCAACAGGGGCTCCCCAGCAACTGTGGATCTGGATGATGATAACGTATTTAGGCAATTGATGATGTGTCTTTTTCTTAATCGCTATTCTGTTTCTCTATAGCAGTGGTTTAGTGCATTACCTTGCTTATTTGTCCCTAGTTAAAACCTGGCGCAGATTAAGCTTATTGCTTCATTAGATGTATCATTTCATTTCTGTGTTATTTGATATTAATAGTAAACATGACCATTCTTTCCTTTGGTGTTTGCTTATTTCCACTCCCCCCATCAACTGGCAAAACAAACACTGAGAAACATGAGGTAAGAGGATGATGCACAGATGTTTTATTGCTTTGCCAAGAGCTGACATTCTGTGTGTTAACTAAAGTAAAATGATTGTGCCAGAAATCTCTAAAAGCCAATATATTTCAGTTATTATAAATCCATGTAAACCACAGGGGTGAATTCCTGAGAAGGGTATATCTAAGGTGACCAGAGAGCCAAGATCAGCTATGAGGTTCAATATCTGGAAACAGACTGTACAAAAAATTTTAGAAAGGACAAAATGACAGGAAATCATTCCACAGTTCAAAGAAAACTTATGAGTGTTTTTCTACTGTGATAAGCATCTGACTGGGAAAAGCTATGAGCATTATAAATACAACTATGGTTGGAAAAGACCTTCTAGATCATCAAGTCAAACCATAAATCCATCAACACCATGCCTGCTAAACTATATCCCCACGTGCCTCCTCTACACATTTCTTGAAGAAGGCCTGGAACAATGACTCCACCTCTGCACTGGCCAGCCTGTTCCAATGCCTGACCACTCTTTCTATCTATAAATTCTTCTTAATATCTAACCTAAACTTCCCTGGCACAGCTTGAGGCCATTTCTTCTTTTCCTATTGGTAGTTATTTTGGAGATGAACTCCCACCTCACTACAATCTCCTTTCAGATAGCTATAGAGACCTCTCCTCTGAGACTCCTCCAGACTAAATAACCCCAGCCTCCTCAGCTGCTCCTCATAAGGTCTGTGCTCCAGCCCCTTCACCAGCTTTGCTGCCCTTCTTTGGATGCACTCCAGCACTTCAATACCTTTCTTGTAGTGAGTGGCCCAAAAGTGAACACAGTATTGAGGTATAGCCTCACCAGTTCTTAGAACAGGAAACAGTAGTCACAATATGAGAAATACGGGCATACATTCATTTCTACTCATTATCCTCCTGTTTATATATCACTTTTTGTTTATATATCATATATCCTGTTTATATATCAGAATTGTATTAAGTGTTCATACTCATCATGACTTTCTGCACTTTTTTAAGTGTTGCTACTTCCAGCACAGAAGTTGTCAGCCTTGAAGAGTGACATATATTCACACTTTGTTAAAAAAATAAAAAGGAAAGGAAAGGAAAGGAAAGGAAAGGAAAGGAAAGGAAAGGAAAGGAAAGGAAAGGAAAGGAAAGGAAAGGAAAGCTGTATTGTATATATAAGGTGTATATTTCATTCTCCAGCTGAATACTATTTCTCTGATATTCCTTTATGTGTTTGTATTCACAAGCTATAAACCTAATAAATGGCTTTTCTTTTTCTTCTAAGTAATTGGTAAAAATATTAAGTAGTAAAAGGTCAAGAACTTATCCTTAAGACTTCACAAAGATCTGTAAGAAAGGCAATGTTTAGTCAATATGAACTGTTCTATTGATTTTGTATCAGCAGACTTCTTAACCAAAACATCCTGCTATAGCAAACCAAAGAGCCTGCAGAAATAGAAGTGACAAATTACATTATTGCTGATATTAATGAAATCTTACAATATGAAAAAAAAAAAGTGTCAAACCTATAAACCTATTAATTCATTTTTTTTAGTAATTTGATATTCACATATTGATGGTAAAAATGCCAAACCACCTATCTGCTGGGAATTCAGGAGTTCACATACAAAAACCAGCACGGCAATGACGCTCAATCATAATTAACACTTTCAGGCAAACAACAGAGGACACAGACATCAGTCATCTACTAGTCATTCTGACACATTAAAATTTTCCCTGTCAGTTTTAAGTCATGCAGTGACTAACAAAGAATTATTAAGCTGAACTTGAAAAAGAAAACAGAGATTACAACTACTGCTAGCATAACCGATCTTTTAGCTGTCTGCTAGCATGCATGAGGACCAAAAAAAAAAACTTTAGTGGACACATAACTAGTCACCTGCTTCTTCTATGATACCACTTGTATCCAAGGAGGACAGCACTTCCAGGATCGTATTGCTTAAATTTTGGAACGTGATAATGCTAAAGCAAACTGAAATAGTGCTTGATGTCGCCTGCTTACTCAGAAGCGCTTCAAAGAGAATATTGCATTTCCTAATGGAGGGAAATGTTATTTTGCATTATAGGAAATCTTATAGTGCATTATAGGACTGTAAGACTTTTTGTTCCTGAATGTCCTTAATGCTATTCTCTTTCTTCTGGCAGACACAGTAAAGCAGAGGCAAATCTTGTCTAATCAGGTAATCAGGTTCAATAAAACTGCTTTTTTACAAAATAGTTCACATGAGCTTTTTTTTTTTTCTTTTTTTCTGGATGAAATGGCTTCCACTGCTCAGCATAACTTCTCTCTGTGCTGGTGATTCAGCACAGCATTACAAGAACAGTCCTAAAAATCAGGAGAATATGATTTGGAAGGATAAAATGTAGAAGGGAGAATATGATTCCTAACAAAGACAGAACTTCTGGTCTTCACACATACATAAATTTTGCATGTGAACATGTCCTTTTGCATGTGTATTTCAGTGAACCTGGTGAAAAGTATGAGAATATCCTTGAATTTTGGATATAAATATATGTGTATATATATATATTCATTCATAAACATCTTTGAGTTTAGGACTTACGCTTACCTGGGAAAAGAGATAAAGAAAAACAGAAGCTATTAAAGAACTGATATTCATAGTCACATTTCTTTAAGAAAGAATAGTATTATTCACAGTGAAGCATTATACTTCATAGACCAAGTTATCTTAAAATTGTGACTGGGAGCAAAATTCCTGGAAGCTCTAGTTTAGTATTCACCTTGATAAAACTAGGAAGCACTGTAGCAAGAATAAGACCATAAATGATGTAAAATAATGTGGCAAGTAATCCTTTCTCAATGTCAAGTGCTGCAAGCTGTTTAAGGTGTGATACACACATTTAAAGGACTGACTGCCACTCACATTTCACTACATAAAGTTTGTTTTTGTTTCAATATTGAAATTCTAAAATTGTGTTTAGGATGAGCAGTAGTATTCAGCAGCTGCAAACTGTTAACTTATGATCCCTTCCTGCTTCAAAAGCAGTAATCCTACAGAAATGTGTTGAGCAAATCAATTAAATGAAACATTCATGTGCATTTCACCAAGCATTAGGAGAAAAAGACATTAAAGAAACAGTATATTTACTTCTGCATGTATCTTATTTCTAAAAATAGCCCCCAAAGTACTTCTGTGAATTGCTCACAACTCATTGCACGAAAATATCCATTGCTACTGGCATTGGTTAATTTTAGTTAATCAAACATCTAAATTATATTTTATGGAGAAGATGCAAGAAGTTCTTATGGTGCCTTTTTTTTTTTTTTTTTTTTAATGATGATTGCTCAGCTTTTGAACAAGGAGCTAGCTATTCAGCCACGTAGTGGCATGCAGTATTATGGAAAGAATATGGACAGAAACCAGCAAATATCCCACAATGTTAGCTAGGCACAATGAAGCAATTGAAAATGACAGAGTGGAGAGATCTTACTGCAGCATGAGAGCGGTAAAAGTCAAAGAGTCAAAGAAAGGGTAATGAGAAGATGAGTAAAAAGAAATTTTGGACAGTTCAGTCACTGTACAAATATATATTGTTCTCCACTGACTATTACATAATTGATGTTGTAACACTGTATAGTAAACTGCTTCTCCAAGCATAAAATGAAAAATATAACAAAAATAAAGGGAATTAATGACAATGTTAACTAATTCAGCTAGGAATTGGAGTGGATGAAAGCCATTGAAATGACTTGTTAAAGAGATCTTAGATTGCATGGAATGTAGGCTGGTGATCTTTAAGATGATGGACATATTTGTTATGCTGAAAACTGACAGTGGAACAGAGACATATTTGTAAAGAATAGGCCCAGTAATTTATTCTAACTGTGCTCATTCTTTAGCTACAAGCTACATGAAGTATGGTTTTGTGTTAAGAGATGTTATATACTAGTCTGTTTATTTTTAATTTAACATTAAAAAAAAGTTCTATTTCCCATTTAAATGGATTAGTCTGGCTGAAGAAGAAACTGAAATATGAAGGCTTGTTCTTACTTTTATAATAAGAAACATCATAAGAATGCTTCATAGGAAGCATTCATAAGAAGCTTCATAAGAAGAATCTCCTTAATTTTAAGGTAAGAAGGATATGTTTCCAAGCCTTCATTTACAAGTTCTTTTAAATAAAACTGTTTGTGAGGGCTGAAGTCTTTCGATACTTATGTCAATGGGGTTCTGAAGATTTCTTGTAATAAGAGAAAGCGAAGCCCTTGTTCTGCAAGCTGAATTTGTAATCTGTAAAACAGGATTTCAAATGACCCTTACATGTGGGTAAATGTAGTATTGTGCATAATTTTAATAAATTATTGTGCAGAGCCAGGCATGTGAAAAAATAACACTTCTGTTTTACTTATTAGTAAAAGTTATTCAGTGTCAATGCTACTCACAGAACACCAGTAATAGTTTTCAAATTATAGTGTAGCTGTAAATAAAAACGGCTATATATTGACATATTTGGACTATATAATTTCCACTTTTTTTTTTTTTTTTTTTTTAATCTCAAACAACTCTCAAAGTGTGTAAAATATTTTCTTCAAGGTAAAATGTTCCTGCATTTTTTTAAAAAGTCCAGATGCCATGCTTTTATTTTATTATTCAACTTCAGTAGTAAGAAAAGAAATGCACTTCACAGAATCACAGAATAGTTGAGATTGGAAGAGACCTCTAGAGATCATCTAATCCAACCCTTCTGTTCCAGCAGGGACACCTAGTGCACGTGGCACAGGGTGGCATCCAGGTGGGTTGTGAAGATCTCCAGAGAAGGAGACTCCACAACCTCCCTGGGCAGCCTGTTCCACTGCTCTGTCAGTCTCACAGGAAAGAAGTTCTTCCTCACATGCAGATGGAAATTCCTGTGTTCAACTTATACTCATTACCCCTTGTCCTATCTCTGGCCATCACCGAGAAGAGTTTGGCCCCATCTACCCTACATTCTCCTCTCAGGCACTTAGATATATTGATTAGAACCCCCTTCATTCTTTTCTTTTTCAGGCTAAACAGGCCCAGCTCGCTTAGTTTTTCCTCATAAGATCAATGCTCCAGTCCCTTAATCA